>CBVK0101167836.1:0-23490 GCA_900067695.1 Picea abies
GAACCGCTCTTCCGATCTCACCCTAGACCACATGCTTGTCATTATCTAAACCTAAAATTTGACTCAGTAGGGAACAAACCCATTGGACCTCAATAACCATGATACTCACACTCATTGGCAAAGACATAATTTCTGAAAGATGCTCTGGTTTGACAATTGTCTATAAAAACGGGTCTTTGACTTCTGATGGACACTCCCTGTAAACCCTAATTAGATTTTCTTCCTCGAAGGGTTAAAACACTAAAGGACTCTGGTATGCCGAGGGAACCTCAAATTAATAGACTCTCTACCCTACACAAGACCTCAGACCCCTGTTTATTGACGACAACTTTCTCTTCTTGTGAATAATGCTCTGCACACCAACCTATGAATTCAAGAAAAGGGAACACAACCTCGACAGTGTAAGGGACTATAGTGTCCTGGACTAATTCAAGGAAGGGTATCTTCTTCCCTACATTATCAGACTAATTAGCTCTGGACAAAGAGATGAGAGAAATGGTGATTTCAGTGTCGAAAACTTCTGAATCTCGGTCAATTAGGGATTCTTCATTTGACATAGGGTCTTTCTCTGTCATTGACATTATGATAGGGTCCATGGTGGTGATGAAAAATAACTTGAAATGAGAGGAAATGGTGTGATCTTGGTGTACTGCTGAGCTTCAGTTGAATGGAGTGGTCGCACCAATCTTTCAAACGTTCCAGTATTTTGAAAAACAATAAAATAACGAGTGCCCTTTATATACTTTTCCAATTTTGAGGGCACGAGGAAGTAGTTTGGGGCAACCCGCTTCTCGCCCTGAAATCCACCCAATGGTGCCACGTGGTCCCGACCCAAAACCATGGTTTATTTTTTGATCATTTTTCGGGAATTATCCTCTACACAACTCCTCCCCCCGAAATGATCCTCGACCATTGATCTGGTGTGATTACGATCTACGACCTATCGGGTCCCATCAATTCCGCAATCCTACCAGATTTAGCCTCCTCCTGCAAGAATTATTTATGTCCTCTAGTTTATCATGCCTCCACACCAGTTTAGAACCTCACTAAATCTTGGAATATTGATTTCATACTGAAATTTTAATGGTGATAACATGGGCTCCAACTAGGGATGCTATCCTCCCAGCGAGGTAGCAAAGAGAGACAGACCAAGTGCCTACCCATTAGGCTTTATTTTAATCTTGCAACTGAATTTACCAACATCTTATTCAGAAAACTCAAAATCTACTCAGCATAACTTAGGGCCTTTGCTTCATGCTTCTATTTCTGTTGATTTAATTCCAACTGCTTCAACTGAAGAAAAAAAAATGGTTATATACAATGAATGGAATGGGTGATATTTCCTTTAAACAATATAATTTTTGAGAAACCTGCCATTCACATATCCTCCTCCAACTATATATCCATTACTTTCATGTATCAAATAGGCATTATTCCCATGGTATGCCACAATTTTGAAAGGTCCCTACCATAGATGGTCAAATTTCTCATGCTTTCCTCTATCTTCATTTCTGGAATCCTGTCTCAATACCAAGTCTCCCACTTTGAAATCATCTTCCTTGGTATGCTTGTCAAAATCCCTTTTAATCTTGTCTTGGTGCAACTGAGAATTGTTGAAGGATTTTTCTGTGATGTCCCGTCCCCAAGATTAGGCCAGTAGGGAGTGACTTAGTAGTCTATCGGTTCCCGTAGACTATAGTCAGGCACAAACAAGGAACCAGATGGAGAAATAAGGAGGAATTAAGGCTAAACAATAAATTAAGCCAAAATACTTAGGAAAAGTCACTTAAGCCTAAGTCAACGGAGAATTAGAATGAAAAGGTGATAAGGGGGTGACTTAATTGAAAAATAAATCACTTAGGAGGAAAGGCGCCTAGGTTAAGTGATGTCAACGAAGAATTAGGTCGGGAAGGATATAAAGAGAGGAATTTGACCTAATTCCTCATTATGCATTGTTATGATTTGATGTTGAGACTTCCGAGAGGAGGAGGAGAGCCGACCTTACTGTTTTGTGGATTTATGGAGGAAACCACAACCATTGATCGGTTTCGGTGTTGAGAGACACACCCTAGCCCATCGGAGATACCATCCAGGTATTTCACCGTTCATTTTAGGAGAGTTTATTGTGGAGGGCGCAGCTCAGCCAAGGAGGGCGCAAGTCATTTTGAGGGTTCAGAGATCTGCAGTAAACCGTTGTCCCGATTGCAGATTCATTCCGACCCAGTAGAGATCCAGCCAGGGAGCTTCCATTGAGCCATTCATCATCATATTCTGACAGTGGAATCTTGCATATCGATCCATCCATCCATTTTGGGCGCAGACATTCCGGACAGACGTATGGCATTGCATGCAGGTGTTCCCTATCAGATCCGGCCAAACCCTTCCAACCCATTTTATCATTGGACGAGATGGTCGTTTTGAGCTATATGTCATCCAATTCCGACGGTGGAATCCTTTGGGGCACATTCAATGCCCAAGGAGGGGCGTAAACCCCCCAGGGGCCCAGATCCAGTGCCGTAAAGGTCCGATCCGAGTTCCGATAGACATTTATTCCAGTGTAGAGACCAAGGCGCATTGATTGGAGAAGTTTCGAGCCCATTCTGATGGTGGATTCTTTTGATCGAGTTTTCCAACTGGTAGCGGTTACCGTATTTCTCTGGGATTGCTCATTTTTGCCTATCTATCCGTGCATGAAGCAGATCTGCTATCTTCTTACGGTCACGAGTATTTATTTTGTTATTTGATTGTATTCTAGTACAGATCCAGGAGATCTGACTGACGTCTAGACTCTATATTTTCAGTAGGCTATTTGTATTTCCATGCATGAACAATTATTATTCATGATATTGAGCAGTTGACATTCTATACTCTTGCATGCGTCTTTATATGATTGTTAAACCTTCATTATGCAACATGCACATGTAATAACTGACATGCAACCACAATAACCAACATGCAAACACAATAACCAAAGAACCTCTCAATCATAGAGCTAAAACGCATCCAGAAACCCCCAGTGTATCAGATCTGCACACCAGAGCCATAGAACAGTAGCAAATATCTTGATCAGCCGGATCAAGGATATTTCAGTGGTATCAGAGCTTTAGTCCTTCCATCCTGTGACTAAAGACCATGAATCCAGTAGAAGAACCAAATGGCCGTGAGCATGAAGGTGACAAATATGTCACGTACAATCGGTGCAAGGGAAGAAGGGGCAGACCTAACTTTCCTCCCTTCCCTCCCAGTTCAGAGGAAAAGGAAGAGGCACTTAGAGAAGCAGAGTGATGAGCAGAGCGACGAGCAGAGCATGAGGCTGAGCGCGAAGCAGAGAAGAGGCTAGGTGACAGGTATGAGTGACCAGAGGGCAGTGGTAAGGTCCCAGTGGATCCAGACGTAGCATTCATGCAGATGATCAGTGACATGCTAGCTAGCCAGCGGACCATGTCTCAGTATTTGGCCCAGGTAGCAGATAGACTGGCTATGATAGATATTCCGGGCACTCAAGGCCCACATGCAGCGCATGGGAACTCAGGGGCATGCAGTAGACCCCAGTCACCCACTCGCACATATACCTCTGTGAGTAGGATTCCACGTCCATTGTTTCCCAGTTTCCAGAGGGAAACCCTGGTAGCAGCACAAATACCGATAGCACAGAGACCGACCACACATGCAGAGGACATTGCAGAGTATCAGAGAGAGTATGTGGCCTTGGGCCGTGACTTTCAGCAGGACATGACCCTAGTCGAGTATTATGGACTCAAACTCAGGAACCGTCCTAGAGAGCCCCAGAGGGGAGGGCAGCAGAAGCAGCAGCAAGGGCATAACATTGACTTCATCCGAAAAGTTGGTAAACTCACCATACCTTCTTTTGACGGATCATCCAGATGCACTGCCAGAGCTTGGGTACAGAAACTAGATACCTAATACAAGCTCAACCAGATGACAGAGGAAAAGGACATCAATTTCGCCACCCTACACTTGGAGGGTGAGGCACACGAGTGGTGGTATCATGGATTGGTGACATTGGGTCATGATCACATCACCTCCTACAGAGAGTTCATAGAGAGACTCATGGATAGATTTGATAGGAGGGATCCTAAGATCCACTTCAGAGATTTAGCCCAGTTGAGGCAAACTGGCACAACAGAGGCATTCATTTTAGAGTTTCAGAGAGTAGCAGTGGCAGTGACAGACATATCTAAGCTGCGATTGGTCATGCTATTCACCGAAGGGCTCACAGAACCCTTGAGAGGTTGGGTGAAGGCATATCGGCCTCATTCCTTGTAGGATGTGGTCCGACACACCAAAGATTTGGCGGATTCGGTGCCAAAAACTAAACCTTTCACTAAACCCTTTGTACCACAGAGAGACAAGGATCAGAAGAATCCTCCAAGGGAGTGGAAGAGCAAGCCCAAGATAGATGATGATACATGACGGGAGTTGATGAGGAAGAAGCTTTGCTTCTCTTATAGAGATCCTTGGGTCCCCAGGCATAGATGCATGGGGAAGGGACAGATCCACTATATTGAGGTGGAATCAGGCAGTGAGGAGGAGGATGAAGATATTCAGGCACCTACAGATAGTGATTCAGAGACTGAGACCACCCATGAGCCAGAGCAGCAGCTGAAGAAACCTCAGATACCGGCCAGGGCCAAGCCCTAGGAGGAGGCCAAACCTCGTAGAGAGGTGAAAGGGGGAACCATAGCCACCCTTTCAGGAGTACCCAGGTACAACACCCTCAGGCTTAAGGGCCTTGTACAAGGGTAACGCATGACAACTTTAGTTGATGGTGGGGCCACCCACAACTTCATAGATGCATCCTTGGTAGCCAGGAGAGGGTTACGCATAGAGGAGTTTGAGGGATTCCATGTGGTAGTGGAAGATGGATACACGATGTCATGCTTAGACATGATCCCTGATCTAGAGGTCAAACTTGGCAACTACACCCTGACTAACACATTTTATGTAGTTGACCTATCAGATACAGATGTCGTATTGGGGGTACAGTGGTTATATTCATTGGGGGAGATTGGGTTCAACTATCAGATGTTGACCATAAGTTTCAGAGATGCCAGTGGATTGAGAGTTGTGCTGAGAGGTATGTCTACAGGGGCGCCTTGGGCAGTATCGACAAAGAGGATGGAGCGGATTTTTCATCATGGTGATGTGGCTTACGCAGCAGAGTGTTGGATCACCACGCAAAAAGACTCAGAGGGTAGGGAGCAGTACCATCCACAGATCAAAGAGCTTCTAGGATGATATGAGCCAGTATTTGGGTCGATACCACCAAGGAGACCGCCAGACAGGGGTTTTGAGTACATTATTGAGTTAGAGGTAGGGGCTACACCGGTGATTACAACACCTTATAGACACCCCAAGAAGTTTAAGGACGAAATTGAGAAAGCGATCAAATAATTTCTCGCTATGGGGCATATCAGGCCCAACAGGAGTCCTTTTGCATCTTCAGTAGTACTGGTACTGAAGAAGGATGGCACATTACGGATGTTCATTGATTACCGAGCACTCAACAAGAAAACGATCGAGAATCGTTACCCTATTCCACGCATAGATGAGTTGATGGATCAGTTACATGGGGCAGTCTTCTTTAGCAAGATTGATCTACGTTCAGGATACCATCAGATCAGCATTAGGGAGCAGGATATTGAGAAGACAACATTCCGATGCCATTTCGGACATTTTGAGTTCTTGGTCATGCCATTTGGACTGACCAACGCACCAGCCACTTTCCAGTCTTGCATGAACCATATCTTTAGAGGATAGTTGAGGAAGTACATTCTGGTATTCTTCGACGATATATTGATCTACAACAAGATATGGGATGAGCATTTGGCACATTTGGAGAAGGTCTTGGATATTATGAAGACCTAGTCTTTATATGCCAAGGAATCCAAATGTGAATTTGGCATGAGGGAACTACTATACTTAGGGCATATCATTAGTGGGCAGGGAGTACAGGTTCACTAGGAAAAGATCAGAGCCATTGTGGATTGGCCAAAGCCCAAGAATCTCACGGAGCTGAGAGGATTCTTTGGGTTATGCAGTTACTACAGGAAATTTGTCAAGGGTTTTTCACAGTTGGGAGCACCACTCACAGACTTGACAAAGAAGGGTGCTTTTCATTGGACAGAGGATTCACATCAGACCTTCAACAAAATGAAGGAGGTTATCAGCACATGCCCTGTTCTAGCCCTCCCAGACTTTTCTCAGCCATTTTTCTTAGAGTACGACGCATCAGGGGTGGGGATTGGAGTAGTATTGATGCAGGGGGGCCATCCCATTGTGTTTGAGAGCAGGAAGCTCGATGAGTCAGAGAGGCTCTATCCTATTTACGATAAGGAGATGCTAGCAATCATGCATGCTTTAACCAAATTCAGGTAGTATCTGGTTGGCAGTAGGTTTGTAGTGAAGACTGATCATAACAGTCTCAAGTATTTCCTTGACCAGAAAGACCTTAGCGAGAGGTAGCAGAAGTGGGTCTCAAAGATCCAAGCATTCGACTTTGATATTGAGTATGTCAATGGAAAGAGGAATGTTGTGGCAGATGCATTGTCCAGGAGACCAGCAGGGTGTTCGATGATGGATATCTGTATAGATTGGAAAGCTCATTTGTTGGTGGAATACTCCAAAAACAAATTTGCTTGTGAGGTGATGGATGAGCAAGTGATTGATGATAGGTTCCAGGTTCTGGATGACGTCATTTTCTACAAGAACCGGATATACTTGGTTCCAGAATCCACCCTGAAAGGGAAGATTCTGAAGGTGTGTCATGGTTCACCAGCAGTAGGGAATCAGGGATACTTCAAAACTTATAGGCAGATCAGGGAGAGATTCTCATGGAAGGGTCTCAAGGATGACGTGCTGAAACACATACGAGAGTGCACGACTTGTCAGCAGAACAAGTTCGAGCAGACACATCCTGCAGGGTTACTTCAACCTCTGCCCATTCCAGAGCAGAAATGGGAGAGCATTTCCATGGATTTCATTACAGGTCTCCCTAGAGTGCAGGGAAGGGACTGTATATTTGTAGTGGTCGACAGACTGACCAAGTTCACACATTTCTTCGCCATACCCACAGACTACAAGGCCATACAAGTAGCAGAGTTTTTCTTCAGGGAGGTATCCCGGTTGCATGGTTTACCCAGGAAGATAGTCAGCGATAGGGATGGGCGCTTCATCAACACTTTCTGGCAGGAGCTTTTCAGATTGGCATGCACAGAGTTAGCTACAAGTACCAGTTACCACCCACAGGCAGATGGGCAGACAGAGATCGTCAACAAATGGGTGGAAGGGTATCTGAGGAACTATGTGGGGGGATAGCAACGCACTTAGGTGAGATGGTTACATATGGGTGATTATTGCTACAACACAACTTACTATATGTCCATCAGGATGTCACCATTCAGGGCATTGTATGGATACGATGCACCCTCCTTTATAGATGTTGCATTTGGGGACAGCAGGGTCCCGGGGGCCAAGGATTGGGTGGAGGAGAGTCGTAGGATCCTACAATCAGCAAAGGAGAATTTGCAGTCAGCTCAGAATCAGCAGAAGATATATGCAAATCGACACCGAGATGAGCGCAGTTTTGATGTAGGAGATTTGGTTTTCCTGCGATTACAACCATACCGACAGTCTTCCTTGAAGAGGAGCAGGGCAGAGAAACTGAAGCCAAAGTTCTATGGGCCATACAGAGTCATCAGGAGGATAGGCGAGGTGGCATACGAGCTAGAGCTACCAGAGGGTAGCAAGATTCATAACGTCTTTCACGTCTCTTGCCTTAAAAAGGCGGTGGGACAACAGATTAGCATTTCACAGGAGTTGCCACCCTTGGATGAGGAGGGACGGTTGGAACTAGTGCCAGAGGAGGTATTACAGCAAAGAGAATGCAAATTGAGGAGCAGGATCATCCGAGAGTGTTTGGTTAGATGGAGGGGTCTTCCAGTGGAGGATGCCACATGGGAGGGAGAGGATATTCTACAGCACCCAGGATTGATGTTGCTTCAGGACAAGAAATCTCGGGAAGGGAGGACTGTGATGTCCCGTCCCCAAGATTATGCCAGCAAGGAGTGACTTAGTAGTCTATCGGTTCTCGTAGACTATAGTCAGGCACAAACAGTGAACCATATGGAGAAATAAGAAGGAATTAAGGCTAAACGATAAATTAAGCCAAAATACTTAGCAAAAGTCACTTAAGCCTAAGTCAACAGAGAATTAGAATGAAAAGGTGATAAGGGGGTGACTTAATTGACAAATAAATCACTTAGGAGGAAAGGCGCCTAGGTTAAGTGATGTCAACGAAGAATTAGGTTGGGAAGGATATAAAGAGAGGAATTTGACCTAATTCTTCATTATGCATTGTTATGATTTGATGTTGAGACTTCCGAGAGGAGGAGGAGAGCCGACCTTACTGTTTTGTGGATTTCTGGAGGAAACCACCACCATTGATCAGTTTCGATGTTGAGAGACACACCCTATCCCATCGGAGATACCATTCAGGTATTTCACCATTCATTTCAGGAGAGTTTATTGTGGAGGGTGCAAGTCATTTTGAGGGTTCAGAGATCTGCAGTAGACCGTTGTCCCGATTGCAAATTCATTCTGACCCAGTAGAGATCCAACCAGGGCACTTCCATTGAGCCATTCATCATCAGATTATGACGGTGGAATCTTGCAGATCGATCCATCCATCCATTTTGGGCGTAGTCATTCCGGATAGACGTTTGGCGTTGCATGCAGGTGTTCCCTATCAGATCCAGCCAAACCCTTCCGACCTATTTCATCATTGGACGAGACGATCATTTTGAGCTATATATCAACCGATTCCGATGGTGGAATCCTTTGGGGTGCATTCAGTGCCCAAGGAGGGGCGCAAACCCCCTAGGGGTCCAGATCCAGTGCCGTAAAGGTCCGATCCGAGTTCCGACATACATTTATTCTAGTGTAGAGGCCAGGGCACATTGATTGGAGTAGTTTCAAGCCCATTCTGATGGTGGATTCTTTTGATCGAGTTTTCCAGCTGGTAGCAGTTACCGTATTTCTCTGGGATCGCTCATTTTTGCCTATCTATCCATGCATGCAGCAGATCTGTTGTCTTCTTACGGTCACGAGTATTTCTTTTGTTATTTGATTGTATTCCAGTACAGATCCAGTAGATCTGACTGACGTCTAGACTCTATATTTTCAATAGGCTATTTGTATTTCCATGCATGAACAATTATTATTCATGATATTGAGCACTTGACATTATATACTCTTGCATGCGTCTTTATATGATTGTTAAACCTTCATTATGCAACATGCACATGTAATAACCGACATGCAACCACAATAATCAACATGCAAACACAATAACCGAAGAACCTCTCAATCACACAGCTAAAACGCATCCAGAAACCCCCAGTGTATCAGATCTGCATGCCAGAGCCGTAGAGCAGTAGCAAATATCTTGATTAGCCAGATCAGGGATATTTCATTTTCTCTTATTTGTTGGACATTGATCAGTTCATTTGTTCTCCTTCGATTGGCATCTATTTCAGCATCCTACTTCTGTAGCAACCTCATCAATGGAAATCCTAATGCAGTAGGAAAAATTGCCTCTGTTCCATACATAATCTAGAAGGGTGAAGTGGCAATAGATATTTTTGTAGTGATCCTCTCAACCCATAGTGCATGGATGAGATTTTTGTGCCAATATTTTTTGTTATCTTGCAACAGCTTCTTGATAATTTTGGCTAAGCTCTTATTGGATGACTCATCCAACCCATTACCTTGAGGGTAATAATATGTGGAGTGGCCAATAGTTATATTTTAATCACTGCAAATTTTTTCCATCTTATTGAACTTAAATGTTGCTCCATTGTCTGTAATGATTTTGAATGGACACCCAAACCTGGATAAAATATTTTTCTCCAAAAACTGAATGATAACAACATATGTGGCCTTCCTGGTGGGAACTACCTAAATCCACTAGGTGAAGTAATCTGTGGCTGTCAGTATCCACTTGTGCTGAGCCGAGGAATGTGGATGAATTTATCCTATGAAATCAAGGCCCCATTGTCTCAAAGGTGCTTCAACATAGATGGGTTTCAAGGGAAAAGGATGCAATTTTCTCTTCCCATAAAAAAATTGGCATTCATTACAGCTTGAAACCTATTTATAGACATCAAAAAAAATGCTAGGCCAATAGAACCCAACCCTCAATATCGTGTGCACAATAGTTTTCCAATAATGGTGTCCTCCACAATCACCTTTATAGAATTATTTGATGGTCTTCTCTACCTCTTCCTCCAAAAAACAACTCAAAAATATTCCTCCTGGATCCTTCCAATATAGATATTGATTTACAATACAAAACTTTGTTGCTTTTAGCTTTAAGAACATGGCCTTGGTTTTACTCAATTTAGGAGGAGCCTGCAAATTTGTCAACACATAAATAATATCAGCATATCATGGGGAGTCAAGGAACTTTTGGGATACCTGAGGGGCCCTTTCTTCTTCTGAATCAGTTGACAAGTCAGTAATGAAATTTATTCCCAAGAGATCACAATTTGTCTATGCCATCAACTTTGCAAGTCTCTTCCCCTTGATCAACTTTGTAGGTTTGATATCAAGGTCATATTCCAACAACACAACTATCCACTTGCCCCTTTTTCCATTAGGATCAATTTGAGTTAGAATGTCTTTCAAATAACTATTGGGTACATAGGCAGTGGTATGAGAATGCAAGATATAAACTCTAAACTCTTTTAGAGCCTTGACCAGTGCATATGCCTTATTTTCCATGATATCATACTTCAATGGGGAATCCCTCAATGTCCTGTTATAGTATGCTATAGGCTTCTCACAATTATGCTCATCCTTCTGTAATAAAACACCAGCAATGGTGTGCTCTGAGGAAAAAGAGAACAGTATAAATTCTTTTTCAAAATTAGGACTGGCCAATACTGGGGCCTTGGTCAATGCCACTTTAATGTCTTCAAAGGATTTTCTGGCTTTAGGGGTCCACTTTATCTCACTTCCTTTATTGAGAATGTTATTGATATGATTTATGATCTCAGACATGTTAGGGATGAATCTTCTTAGAAAGTTTACTTTCCCCAGGAAAGATTGCACTTCCTTTTTGCTTTTGGGCGTGCCAATTTTCAAGATCCCCTCAACTCTGTTGGGATCTATCTTTATTCCCTCTTTTGAAATAATGTGACCAAGTAAATTCCCTTATTCCATGCCAAAATTTGACTTCTTGTGTGATCCATATGGATAACGGTGGCCACCCACCTTTTCCAACTAGCTAAAAATAGTTTTCTGACAATTTTGGCAATTTACTATTTTTAGCAGTTTTAACTTCCAGGGCCTAAATGAAGGTTTTTCGGGATCAAGCTCCTCAATGTTATCCTAAGGAATTATTGATCCCCCAAAATGAATCTCCTTGATGATACCTTTCCAACGGGCTATCACACACCTAAAACGGAGATCGTATGCAAAAGTTACGACCCTGGGAAGTTGATGTACTAACTTACCCAAACGAGGCCCACATGACTTTTGGCACTTCATCTGCTAGGGTTAGGTTTTTGGATGTATAGGGTTTTGGGAATTTTTTTTATTGTAAAAATGCCTTCAAATCCTCATTTTAATCTTCTTCTTTTGAATTCACGCAGCCGTCACATCTCTTCTCAGAGATAAGCCGCTACCATTCCAGCAAGCTTGTTTCCGCTGCATTTTACAGTTTCAACTTATTTCATTATTGAATAGAAAACCAGTTTTACTCTATCTTTGTTATTTTTTGTTAAGAACCTGTTAATAATCAATATTCATTTCATTATTCTCATAAAATATGGATCAGTGGTATCGGAGCGGTTCTCTCCTTGTCGTCTTAATGCATGTCCCCAACGAGGTCGAAGTACAAAGAGTTGGGTCTCGAGCTTGTTTCTCTTGAGGGAAAAATCTTTCGCACGCCCAAGTGACCTCTCATGGAAGGAGAAAACAAATATGACAAGACAGGAGATCCTTTCAAATTGTTGATTGAGGAACCCTCACACAAAATAGGAACGAGATGATGGATAGTTTCACGCAAATCCTTCGATGACTACCAACAGGCGATGCATCTTCTTCGAACGGAGGTGCCGCCCCCTTCAAGGTACAAAAAAACTTCGATATACCTATATTTGAAGGTCAGATAGATGTAAATGTTGTAGACAAGTGGTTGAATCTACTAGAGGGGTATTTTTCTGTCCATAACTTTTCGAATAGAGAAAAGATTAATTTTGCGCTCCTCAAAGTCATTCCCCATGTCAAAGATTGGTGGGAAAGTTTCTGTGAGCAAAAGGAAATAGAGGAAACCTCATTATTTTCAGTCACGACCACCTGAGAATCCTTCAAGGATGCTATTAAGGAACAATACCATCCTGTCGGAAGTTATGACGACCTGTATACCAAATGGACCACACTGCGGCAAGAAAGAGACCAAGCAGTGCCAGATTTCACAAATATCTTCCATACCTTGCGCACCAAGATGGGTATCAAAGATTTAAAGAAACATATGGTGCTCAAGTATCACAGTGCTTTGTATAGATACATCCAAACTGAAATGGAATTTCTGGACATCTCTTCCTTGGGCGCGGCCTACCAATATGCCATAAAAATTGAGCAGAAGCTCAAACAAAAGACGTGACAATTTGGGCCTAGGAACCCCTCACAAAAAAATCCAGGAAAGGGAAGCCCCAACCCACAGAACAAAGGATAGATCAAATATGGACAGTATCAGGACTACCAGTCCAAACCACAAACAAAGAAGGACACCGAAAAGACAAAGAAAGATATCAGGAAGTGGTGCGACTTCCATAAAAGCCCTTGGCATAACACTGTTGGTTGTCGTTCAAAATAGTCGTTGGTGGCTGAAGTGAAAGCCTCTGAATTAGATGTGGATTCTGACTTTGAGCTAGAACTAGAAAGGTGAAGATGGATCATTGACGTGGAACCCAGTGCCATCATTTCTACCACCAAGCTCTAGCCTGGTGAACCAGATGATCCAAAAGAAGGAGAGCGCCTCTTCCATTCATAGATGTGGGTAAAAGGCACCCTGCTACACTTCATCATTGATAGTGGTAGCCAGAATAACCTCATCTCAACAGAGGTCGTCAAGTAGCTGGCCCTGCCAACAATGTCGCACCCATAACCCTACACCATTGGATGGCTCCGCCAAGGAAGCGATCTTCGCGTCAACCAACATTGTCGACTGTCATACGACATCAAGCCCTTCAAAGATGAGGTATTGTGTGATGTTTCTCCTCTTGAAGTTTGTGATGTTCTTTTGGGCCAACCTTATTTATGAAACATCATGATGTATATGAGTCTAGGCCTTGTAGTGTTATTATTACTTTGAATAGGAAATTGTATAGGATACTCAAAGCAGTCCCACCTAGTGTTATTTCCTTGATCTCTGTTAAGCAATGTAGGAAGGTCATCTCTCACACGGGGAAGTTTGTCTTCTTCATGATTAACTCTCAGAATAAGCGAAAGATCACAGCCACATCCAAGGTCTCTGCGGCTGACCTCTCCACACAGTAGAAGCAAGTAGATAAGGTCGTGGAGGAATACTCAGATATCTTCTCCTCACCTACAGGGGTACCTCTGCACTGCCAGGTCAAGCACCCCATCGATATGACCCCTAATGCATCGCTGCCCAATGGGCCAGTCTATCATCACTCTTTGTTAGAGAATGAGGAGATCAAGCGATAAATCCAAGAACTTCTCCACAAGGATAACATCCGCCCCATCTCATCACCTTGAGGGATCCAAATCGGGCTTGTACAGAAGAAGGATGGAACCTGGTGACTCTGTATTGATTACCAAGCTCTGAATAAAATCACAGTCAGAAACCGGTACCCAATTCCCCGAATCGACGACCTCCTTGATCAACTCATGGGGGTCAAATACTTCAGTAAGATTGATCTGAAGTCTGGCTACCACTAGGTCCCGATAGAACAGACATATGTATGGAAGACCGCCTTCAAGTAAAAGGAAGGCATTTTTGAATGGTTGGTCATGCCCTTTGATTTGACAAATGCCCCAACCACTTTCATGAGGATGATGGACGATATCCTGTGACCATTCACCAATACTTTTGTAGTGGTGTATCTGGACAACATTCTAATTTACAACAAGACTTGGGCTGAACACTTGCAACATATTCAACAAGTTCTACACACCCTGCGATGGAACAAGCTATACGGCAACTTGGAAAAATACTCCTTCAGCATGGATCAAGTCCATTACCTGGGATACATCATTGATCATCATGGCATACATGTGGATCCAACCAAGATCCAAGTCATCCATGATTGGCCAGCCCCAACAACACTCACTGAGCTTCAGAGCTTCTTGGGCCTTGCAAATTTCTACCACAGGTTCATGTTGGGATTCTCCCATATTGCATGGGCCCTCAACCAAATAAATAGGGGTGGTGGTAAGGAGAAATTTGCATGGGGTCAGTCCCAACAATAAGCGTTCGATGATTTGAAGCAGCGCTTGTGCTCATCTACAATACTTTCACTACCAGACCTACAACATCCCTTTGAGATCGAGATAGATACTTCAGACTATGTCGTGGGCATCATTCTCACTCAGCACGGCCACCCCGTGGCCTATCATAGTGAGACACTGTCAGATACTATCCGTAAGTACCCTACTTACGACAATGAACTGTAATCCATTGTGCAAGCCTATTGCTAGTGGAGACATTATATTATTGGGAAGGTGACAGTCATCCACACTGATCATAAGCCACTGCAGTTCATGCAGACACATGGAAAATTGCAGAATGATCGCCATCAAAAGTGGTCCACATACTTGCAACAATTCCACCTCAACATCAAGTATAAAACAGGAAGCACCAATCACGTCGTTGATTGCTTGAGCAGACCGCTAGTCTTGACACTCACCATGATGCTAGAATCTTGTGGCCATGAGACATCTAGATGGCCCCAACTCTATGAGATAGACCCTGACTTCGCCACCACCTACCAAATGTTGGGTGCAAATGCAGTTGTCGATAATTTCCATCTTCAGGATGGATTGTTGTGTCATCTGGGCCATATCTTTGTTCCGTCAAGTGAGTGAGTGAAGATGATCTAGGAAGCCCACTACAGTTGGGTGGCATGACACTTTGGCATAGAAAAGATAGTGGAAATGCTACAGAAACATTTCTATTGGCCGAAACTTCAACAAGAGGTCAACAAGTATATCAGGTCCTGCACTGCCTGTGCTATTGCCAAACTGACCACTAAGAAACAAGGCCTGTACACCCCTCTTCCTACTCCTGACGGGCCATGGGAATCCATCTCAATGGACTACATGTCAGGCCTCCCTTCCACCAAGTGGGGAAATGACTGTGTTTTTGGGGTTGTTGATCGCTTTTCTAAGATGGCGATTTTGGTTGCCTACAAGAAGAGCATCATAGCAGATGCCACTGCCAAGCTCTTCTTTGAACGAGTTTGGGTACATTTTGGAATCCCACAAACCATTTTCTCTTATAGGGACAGTCAATTTTTTATCACATTCTGGTCGAGCCTCTGGTCACTACTAGACACCAAGCTCACCAAATCCATGGCCTTCCACCCCCAGACAGATGGCCAAACCGAGTTTGTAAATCAAATGATTGTGCATATCCTTCACATGTATAATTCAAATCACCCTTGCACATGGGATGAGAGCCTTCCCTATGTCTAGCATAGCTACAATCAAGCCCTGCATAGCTCAACCGGCCACAACCCCTTTCAGGTGGGGTTGGGATTCCAACCATTGGGTCCCATAGATGCTGCACTTCCCCTTACGGTCACCTCGACTGACTCATCTCCTGCTCCAACTGAAGCTAACAAAGCCACCCAGTTCATTGAGAGGATCCAGCACATCTGCCAACAGGTTTAGGATATCCTACAAAAGTCCAATGACAAGTATAAACAACACCATGATCAACATTGGGTGCCACATAAGTTTCAAGTGGGCAACAAAGTTTGGTTGCACTTGAAGAAAGAATGCCTTAAAAGACCCCATCGAAATCTTGGCCCATTCTGTTATGGGTTGTACACTATCACCAATTTCATGGGGGATAATTATTTTGAGCTCAACATTCCTCCTTTCCTTGGCTTGCACCCAATGTTCAATGTGGATCTCCTTCGCCATTATCTCCCACCAATATTGGACACCTCAAACGTAGCAAAACAACTGACACCAACAGAGCTCAACCCCAACTTCATACAACAGGCATCTAATTATCATATTGTGGACCCACAGATCAAGGGCACTCAACAACAAAGGATCCAACTTTATCAAGTCATCAAAGCAGGGCAGCTCCTGCACCAAGGCAAGTGGTTCACCCAGGGCCAAATTCAACAGAAATTTCCTCATCTGATGGGGGACCTCAACGCAATGGAGACCATTTCTTACTAAGGAGGTAGGAGTGATCCATATGGATATCGATGGCCACCCACCTTTTCCAACTGGCTCAAAAAAGTTTTGACAATTTTGACAATTTACTATTTTTAGCAGTTTTAACTTCTGGGGCCATTTTGAGGGCCTAAATGAAGGTATTTTGGGATCAATATCCTCAATTATAGCCAAAGGCATGATTGATCCCCCAAAATGAATCTCCTCAATGATACCTTTCCAATGGTCTATCACACGCCTAAAACAGAGATCGTATGCAAAAGTTACGACCCCGGGAAGTTGATGTACTAACTTACCCAAACGAGGCCCAGATGACTTTTGGCGCTTCATATCCTAGGGTTAGGTTTTTGGATGTCTAGGGTTTTTGACATTATTTTTTATTGTAAAAAGGCCTTCAGAGCCTCATTTTAATCTTCTTCTTGCGAATGCACACAACCATCACATCTCTTCTCAGAGATAAGCCACCACCATTCTAGCAAGCTTGTTTCCACTGCATTTTACAGTTTCAACTTATTTCGTTATTGAATAGAAAACCAGTTTTACTGTATCTTTGTTATTTTGTGTTAAACACCTGTTAATAATCGGTATTCATTTCGTTCTGCTCATAAAATCCAGATCATTGGGGTTCAATGAAATGCCAAACTTTCTACACTTTTGAAAAGGTCTCCTTAGATGTTTAAGATGTTCTTCATTAGAGGTTGAATACACAATGATATCATCTAAGTAAATAACAATAAATTTATCTTTTTCATCAGCAAAAGCTATATCCATATCCCTTTGAAATGTTTCTCCTTATCTTGGCATACATGAAGGTACCCCATGGTGTTGTGAATGCTTTCTTTTCCTGATCATCAGGGTGCACCATGATTTGATTGTACCCAAAGAAACCATCCAACATTGACATTTTTTGGGAACCTACCACTTTCTGTAGAATTTGATCCATCTTAGGCAGTGGGTAGTTGTCCTTGAGAGACACCTTGTTCAAATTTCTGAAGTCCACACACAACCTGATCTCTCCACTCTTCTTTCTGACAGGCGCCATATTTTCCACCCACTTGGAAAACCTTAAAGATACTATGATCTTGGCTTCAAACAACTTCTTTATATATTTCTCAATCAAGGGAAACAACAAAGGATTGATTCTTCTTAATTTCTGTTTGAAATGTTTATGATCTTCTTTGATTAGGATCACATGATGAATCACCTTGGTATCATAAAATTTCAGATCTTCATAACTCCAGGAAAAAACATCATGGAATTATTTCATTAAATTGATATATCTTTGCTTGACCTCTGGGATGAGTGTTTTGGATGGCTTAATGATCTTGGGATCTTCCTGAGTCCCAATGTTTCAATCTTCAACATCTCCATCATTTACAGTAATTTTAGGACTCCTGGCCACATCATTATTATCAAAGAGTTTCTCCAATGGGACCAGGCCTTTGGGAATGATGTTACTTTTTAGCTGCACTATATCTCTACCAACAATCTAATTGTTGAAATAACCATCATTTGTGAACAATGCTGCATATTCTTCTTCACCACAATATTCCTTATCAATAATCAAATTCTCAAACCCATACTCCATCTTGAGGAAACTTTCTATTTGTTTATCATATTCAAAACCCACCAGTACTTAATATTATTAGGCACTATGGTCTATGCTTGATCTCAATTTCATATCCCCTGTTAGGAAAGATTGGAATTTTGAAAACTGATGTTGAAGTAGCTAGAGCATCAACAATCTGATTTTGACCCCTTGGAATTGCTGAGAGACTATATTCTGAAAATTATTCAAGAAGGTCAAGCACTATATTCCTATATGCTCTTAATTTGGGGTGTTTTTCTTGATATATTCCCTTCACCTGATTTATGATCAACTCAGAATATCCATGAACAACTATCCTCCTAGAAGCCATTTCTTTTAAATCCTTCAATCCCAACACCAATGGCTCATATTCAACCATGTTGTTTATGCAATCAAAAGCAAGTTTATAAGAGCACAGTTTTGTGGCCAATCTGGGGGGGTTAATCCACACACCAGGTCCTGCCCCCTCTTTGCTCACAGCTCCATCGAAGCTCATGTTCCACATCTCATTCTCTACACTATCCCGTTGTTATGAATTTTTCTCAATTTGCTTATCATATTTGTCTTTGGAAGCCATATCAATCTATGGTCCTTTCTCTTCAAAACACAAATCATTGAAGAAAATGGAGGAACCCATCTCCATCTCCACAGAGTAGATTTGATGGTTATTTGGTTGGGCCTTGTTACTGACCATGTATTTGAGAAAAAACTCCTTGTACAATCTCCTATCTTGACCAAAGACAAGGATGGTGGCATATGACGTATCCATCTATAGTGTAACACCCCTCCTAGCTAAGGAAGGCTACTCAGTCAACTGGTCAATTTTTTTTTTTGTTTTCGTTACAGTGTGTGCGCGTGTGCAGAAGAAACATCCCCCTAGACTCTATGTCAACCTTGAACCAACAGGACGCAAGTAAGACGGTCACGATCCAGACGACCCGACATGGCATAACAACGACAAGAAGCAAAGCCTCGAACAGGAGGCAGACAACAAAGGCTACAGGCAGAGACAGACACCAAGGATTAGGCACAGTACTGTCATAGAAGGTAGGATCCGTCAGTAGAGTCGCAGTAGTGGAACTGTGCCTTTAAACAGCCCGAGACTACTGATACGGCTCAGAATGTGTCGCCTGTGCCTTTAAACAGCCCGAGACTCTTGATACAGCACTGGATTTCCTTCCCCGGGTTACACACGGACATACATGCTAAACTGCAAGAGGAGTCTATATCCCGCCCGACACAGACCGGCTACGCATCACAACCCCCGTACTTCGAGATCAAGGATGACACGACCTCTACAAGAGACACAGTCAGGAGGACTCTCTCGACACACCTCCAAGGGGACCCGAAGACTTCGACCAAGACCGAAAGTTCTAATACCAATATTAACAGACAAGGACCATATCCTAGGGTACATCCAATAACCTTAATTTAGGCCAATAATATCATTCAATCTAAGAATTGTCACGAACATTCAGCTAACGAAATTAACAAGGCCACTAAGGCATCCTTATTAACATTGCCATCATACAATACTTCCATCGCAATTCAACCACATTTATGATTCAATTAATAATAGTACTGATGCAATTAAACCATTCGTTATCATTGCAGTTCCCGACATTAATATTCAATTAGCGATATTACTAAGAATTAAACCAATACGTACTCCTTCCATTCTAACAACATGAACATTCCATTACTAATATTACTACGGCCTTTATACTAATCTGTCACCACATAAATAACAAGGTCTAATCGTGATAGTGTTCAATAGTAATAGCATGTAAAGACGCCTCATAATAGTATCATTTTTAACACAACCCTGCAAAATCATAATTAATTGACCACATAGAATAACAATGCTTAGACAAGACCTGTTTAGAGGTATTAGAAATTAAGATGACATTATAAACCCTGGCAAATGAAACAACCATATTAATGCAATTTAAACGATTAATACCAAGGAAAAAAAACGAATTATTTAAGAATGCCATTTTCATAAGCGTTAACATTTGCCATTGAATCAATTATTAAAATTGCGATCTAAAGGCATCACTAACATACCCTTAGCAATATTATCTCGCCAACTAGTAACCTAAGTAACATTGCAATTGTACAATCACTCCACCTTGCAATTCAACCCACAACAACATTTCATTGAAGAATAATTAGTAGGGCCCATAAACAATTTCTTACCCTGCAATTCATCTAGTAATTAACCATCCCATTAATTAATGTTAATATTGAAATTTAACAATGAGTAAACCATTACTCAACGTTGCGATCCCGCTAGAATCAACATTCCTGTAGTTATATCAATATTGCATTCAACTTCATCCTTAGCATTGGATGTAGACAATATAGATGTTACCATTAACACGTATAATCAATGTGAACTGAACAATACTAGTAAGTCGAGTTAACAACCTCTTAATCATAACCATAATGCCCATAGTTAATAACGACCTTAGCATTGCAATTTAACAATTTACCATAAATAACGAGTTAACCTAGCGCATGAAGCATCATTAGTATATTGCAATAAACAATAAAAATATTAATTTAATCTATGTTAGCCTGGCTTCTTAAGCACCATTGATATATTGCATTCTACAGTAATAACATTGAACCAACCAGGTTAACCGGGCAGTTAGGCATCTTCGCTAAACTGCCCCTTTTAAACCTGCGAATTACCCCATTGAGTCATTGAATATTTAAAGTATTAATTTAACTTTTGAGATAAACATTGACATTGGAAAAACCTAAGATTTGAACATATAGTCCCTTACGCTCTCGTTCTAAATAAGAGTTTGAAATAAACGCTGGAACCATGAACATATTACAGCTAATTGGATTAACATTCGAAGTATCCAGTTCACCATTGAAATAACTTTTAATTTAGTTAATCATTAAAAGGTATACCCAACGCTCTAAATGATATTCGTAATTAAACTTTTAAATTATTCGAGATAACAAATAAAGATATTACTGTTACACTTAAAACAAGTTTGGAAACGAGCTCATCTTGCGTGTAAGCCACACCCCAGCGCAAGAACATACAGGCGAAATCCTAAACCCTAAAGTCGCCTGACCTAACTGTGGTAGGGCCGATAATGCCATCTAGCGCATTACTGCAGGGAAATCATGCGGCACAGTAAAACAGCGATTTATCTCTTCGAGGCATCAGGCTATCCGTCAGAAAAAGGCAGTGAAATTTACTACCTAGGGCGCAGGGACAAAGAACAACAATTTACGCAAGGTAAAGGACTGGCCGGCAGGCATTTGGGAGCGTTAAGATTAATTTACGAATTAGTTTTTTTGTTTTGAAGGGTAGCTGTCACGATTTGGGGACGAAGGGACAGAACCCTTCAGGATTCGTGACTCGCAGCCAGATACGGCTGTGCAGGCAAGCGCGGGCCCTTCAGACGGAACCCATACCTGTAATAAAATAAAATCACCTTCTGAGATAATCAACATTCTGGGAAAACTACACGACGTAGGATCTCATTTTTGAAGGGATGGAGCTTCGAAAATTGGAGAAAGGCAAACGTTTTCTAAATGACAGAATCGCTGGTGCGTTGGTTTTCTTTGTTTTTATAGAAAAATAAAACTCGTAATTGAGAGGTAATAAAATAGTGCACAGTCGCGGAGCCCAATCGAGCCAGTCGAAGATACAAGGCACGGGAGAGAGAGAGAGACCGCCGTCGATTTCCCAGGAGGAGAACATCTCAGCGATGTAATCGAGGCTTCAATCCAAATTTTAAATTTAATTAGATATGAGGTTATTCCTCAATAAAAGCGATTTACACAGTGATATTTTTTTTTACTATGAGATTCGTATTTCGTTAGGTAATTACACTCTATAGTAAGAAACTTAATAAAATTTTCTTTTCTCAACTACGCACCATAAGACTCAACCACAGTCCCGCCAGTCAGTCGGCGACCCTGCAAACAATCCAGAGTCTCTCGCCAATGCCTGGAAAAGGACTAGGGTAAGGGAACGCCTCACCCAAGAATTCACGCCTACAGGCAAAGAAAACGCCTTCGGCCGACTAATACTAATGGTTATGACACAAATCCAGAAGGCATATTGTATAAAATCAACCTATATCTAATTTAACTACGGTAATATAAAGATTCTTGTTTTGTTTTTTTTTGAAAAATACAAATCATCTATATTTTTATTTTATTTGTTCAAGGGTTCTTATGAGTTCAGTCGACATCAATGACCGGATAGGAAGCACGCGCAACCAGGCAAGGACCCAGGGATAAGTCCAGGAATGTAGAGCGTAGGTTAAACCCTAAATACGAAAAAGACTACCCACGCAGGGAAAGGAGAACCCCCTCCCGAAACGCAGAGGATTCGCAATAAAATGCAGTGGGATGGACAGGAAAATCGCAGGGGCTCTCACCACAGGAACTCGGTGGATTCTACCAGGGAAAACGCTGGAGATAAACTATGAGCTCGCAAGGAAGGAACAACATTTAACCATAAACCTTTCGTATTGGAAATTTTTTGCACAGTCAATCATGAGCAGTAATGTTTCTTTTACACAGTCCACCAGAGCACTAAATAAAATTTTTGCCGTTCAGATCACAATAAAAGTTACGATGTTTCCTTCATAAATTACTATGCATTCTAACTACTGGGTTTAGGATCATACCTTGGCCCTTTTGCTTGCCGCCTCTTCCTTGCTTCTGCCGCTCCTGCTCCCGCTCCTGCTCCTGCTTGCCGACCTCAGTGAGCTCACCGGTACCTCCCAGCCAACGCTAGGGGTACTCTTCTTCCCCCTCAGCCCCCCGAGCCGCAAAGGGGCCACACACAACCAGAAAGTCCTAGCTCCTCAGCTCGCCTCAAAGGCTGAGCTACCCCTCACGTATCAGCTGAGGCTTCCCAACTCCTACTAGTAAACCAGTCAGTCCCTCCTCTCTGCTCTCCAGTCCAATCTCAGCCAAAACCCCCGAAAGAAAAAATCCCTTTCTCTTTCTTTCTTTCTTTTATCCCCTCAAAACCCTAATTCCCCTTTCCCTTAGGTTTTCCAATTCTTTAGTTAATTCGTTTGAAAAAACCCAATTCGTTTTTTTTTTTTTTTTTTTTAAATTTCAAAGCATGTACGCTCATTTCAAAATTTAACTATTTATTTATTTATTTAATTATTTATCTTTTTATTCATGCTTTTAATTATTTATCTATCCCCCTTTTCATTTTATTAGGTTAATATTTACTTTTATTTCCCCTTTCCCAAGCTTAACTTATGGGTTTAGAGTTGTATAAATATAATTATACCTTTGTTTATAAAACATTTATTTCTTTCACAACTTCTTTATAACTCACATGCTTAGACGTCATTTGGTTATAAAATGGGTTTATAATATAAACCTTCATGTAATTATGTTTTTATTCATTTTTTTTTTTATTAGGAAGTAAGTATTCCTTA
>CBVK0101167845.1:0-14990 GCA_900067695.1 Picea abies
AAAATTAAATGTCGGGTTTCCATGTCATGATAAGAGATCTTTGATCCTTGGCCTTCCATATAATGGAAACATTCTGACTCGTCCCTTCAGTTCCATTTTGAAGGCTATAAATGGGCCAATTTAGAGCTATGGAAAAGGAGAATAATTCAACTTTGAGAGCAAAGTTACTCTGGAGAAATTATTTCTTCATATTGAGTCTACATCCCTTTATCTTTTAAGTCTGAACACGGTGTTCAACCCCCGAGATCTTCCCTTATTGATGGAGAACCCCTTTTTCTCCCTTCTATGATCTTTCCTTTTGTGCAGGATTGAAGTGGTGGAGGCCCAGTTGGAAGGAACTTAGTTTCTCAGTTCCAAATCGTGCCGACACAAAAGTTTGTAATATTTTTGCTTGTGTTGATCATTTATTAATAGAAATACTCATTTCCTGTCCAATTGATATCTTCCAAATATATGATTTATTATCCATGGGCCTATTTGTTATGTTTATTAATGGATTATGCTATCTAATGTGCTAACCTTTTCATATTATCACCATATGCTTTCTTTGCTTGTTTGTTGAGAACTAGTCCCAGGTGTATAACTTTGCATTCAAGTGCTCAATGGTGAACTTCATTGAACGTATGGATGAGGTAGGCCTGTTTCTTATCTTGCTTTCATATTGATTTATATAGCATGTTTCTGGAATAGAGATGATTTATGCAATCATTTCCATCTGTTGTGGTTTACCCTAGCCATAGAGACATTTTCCTCGTACAAGAAGACTCCATGGTGTACCTTTGTCATGGTGGATTATGAAGGGTGAAAAAGGGGTAATAGTATTCTTAGTTGGAGAGAACGAGTGGTATGTGATGAATTTCCAGGAGCACAGAATATGACTTAAGAAATTGACTACAAAAGGACATGGAAAATGATGACTAGTCATAACAACAGTTCTCGACCAGGGGTGTTTTTAAAATGGGAGAAAAGAGATGGCTAGTGTTCAAGCATGACTACATTGCGATAATAAATGGAAGCAAACAAATTTGTAGCAGAAATAAACATCAAGACAAAAGTGTCAATAAAGTGAATCCATTTAAACAAAGAAAACAATGGTGGGAACCCCCTCTGACAAGGCTAGAAAAGATGTAGGAAGAGAGTGAATGCAACTCAATTTCATAAAATAATGCATTATGGAGGGTTCTCAGGCCCTAAAAATATATCATGTGAATCAAATTACAGTGATAAGTGCTACTCTAGGATGCCCATGAGGGGTATGATTTAACACCCAAAATATGATGTGCAAATAATGGAAGGGTTAATGTCACATTTTGGGCGAGGTCAAAATTATGGCGTAGTGCTAGTAGTATGGACAGTTAATAAAGAAAAGTGAGAAATTCAAGGACGAACCTAACCCTATATTCCATTTTGGGAAACACGTACCTTACATTCAGTGGAAGTTGCCATTTTTATTTAAAAGTCCCTGTAATCCTCTCAACACATGTAAACTAGATTCCAAGGGTCAAAATAAATAGTGAAATATCAAAAAGAAAATATTTTTGAATTTTTTGGATATGATAAATGGAAAAAAAAATCACTCATATCACACACCTATGTACAAGGCACTACACATCTTGATAATTTATGCCAAGTAGATCCCATTTTTATTCTCATGCCAAAGATCTTTTTCATAATTGATGAACTCATGAACCATTGTTGGCATCATATGGAAATCCATGCCAGGGCGATGCCACACAGGAATGAATTTCTGCATATGAATATACTCATCATGAGTGGTTCTATGACCTACAAAATATTTTTGATGGGATCCATAAAGACATGAAGGAAGTATGAAACATTAATCTTTGAGGGAAGGGGAAGCAGAGAATTCAATGACAAGTTTTGAAAAAGATAACCAAGGTGGAAGAGGGTCAAGACTAGGGGTTTAAATAGATGCCCCAAAAAATGAGACTAGTACCAAATCGAGGCTCATCATGTTAACTCTCATTAGTTATGAATCAGGGAGAACTAAGAGAGTCAACAACACGTACATGTGGAGGAGGTTGATCACAATCGATATGAGGAAAGAGTCATTGAAAAACATTATCAGATGTTGATGGTATCGCTATATCAAAAATCTCAACTGCAATGAGTGGTATGAAAGCTCCATATGAATCAACATCCTTAGGATGAGGTACCACCCAAGGATCAAAAGACCCAAGGGATCTACTAGTGAAATAAGAGATCATGCTAACATGATATATATGGGTAGTATCAAGTGGAGGAAGGGGGAATATCCCCATAAGAGATAAATATTTGAACACACCTATATCGACATCTTCATACCCCCGAGAAGAATCACCTATAAAAGCACATTGGTTCTAGGATTAGCTTGCAATCCGGGTGTAAAATAACCGAGTTGGTCAATGGTGACTATATTTCCTTGATGGGGAAAATGTATGACATAAATAAAAGTGGATGCAACAAATCTCATTGCATAAAGCAAAGTGTGACCCAATGTCAAATTATAGTCAAGTGTGGCATTGAGCACTTCGACTTCTACCAAGACAATTCCCCCCCAAGCTCAATGGCTAAAAAGGTGAGAATTTAGTGGGTTTTGAAAAAGTGTCCATCAAAATATTTTAAGATGGTTTGAGATGTAGTGATATTAGGAGAACCAAGCACTTTCCAACATGAAAAAGACATAATGCAAGTAGTCTCTCCTTCATCGATCAATGTACAAAACATATTCTTGTTAGGACAATCAATTGTGATTTGAAATGCTAGTTGGTGTGAGCGATGCGGCTCACTCAGTTCTATGTTGAAGGAAACAATGTTTGACTCTGAAGGGTTGATTCTACCTATGGCTGATAATAATAATTTCCATTGTGAATAACAACTCTGCAATAGTTCGAGTGTTGATATGGCACATGGTGTTTGGGAAATATCTTCCACTATACTATAATGTTGAGTTGCTTGGGAATTCAGTTTATGGGTCGCTCGTGAAAGTACCCCTTTTGGAGGGTGGATTGCATATTTGAAAGATGGTTTCTCTAATGTGAGAGGGCCATTAGGTGGTGAATTTGATGGATGATACTTACATGAAGGATCCCCCTTGAGATTCCCATATTTCTTCACTCTGGTGGATAGTGCCACTTTATATTTAACCATCATAATGTTTGCAGTTGAGGACCCTATATTTCCCTCAGATCGAGATGCATGAACTTGTGAAACATATTGTTGTTGCTTGGGGGTGAAAGGATTGGTTAATACTGCCAGTTGGGAAGGACATCCCCCTCATTCAATATATTGATGGACCTCAATAAGGTGAGCAAAATATTTGGTAAAGTGGTCCTCCTTACACACAATCAAAGGATATTTTACCTTTGTTTTCTTTTCCCCCATAGCATTGTTGTCTTGGGTTTGTTGACCTATCTATTTAGAATAATTCTTTTTTTCTTGTTGCTATTATTTTTCTTCTTCCCTCCAGATTGATGAGGGTTATTTGATGCAAAGGAATGCATCATGTTTAACTCAAAGTTATGAGTAGGGATAAAGTTGAATTGGTTATGGGCGTAGAATAGGTGGGATTGTTATCTACAATCAATTGACTAGTATCCTCAGTCAACTGGCCAACTTAGGTGGAAAAGACAGGACCAACCACACCATCGACATGGGGTCCAATCATCAGTGCAAGAGTGTCATTCGATGGTCGAGGAGCATGGGGAATGAGGTTTTATAGTGTAACTAACTAGGAATAAATCAAATCTGAGTGTTGGGAACGATGAATATCCTAGTCATCGGTTATGGCTCTAGACATGGAAACATCTCTAGCGATGGGAGGAAATAATGATTTTGTAAACGAATCAACCAAGATTCAATCGTGGATTGGGAATTTAATCAGTCTTCTTCACCACCTCCACTCCTAAATACAATCAGAGATATGTGTGGTAGTGTTCCGACTTAAGGATATCATAAGTTATGTCCTCATTTCTTATCAGATGCATAATTGGAAATGGGTCAACAAAATCATTGCTAAAGCATTGAATTTTTTAAATGAACCAGTTGGTAGCTCAATGAACCACTTTGAGGCATTTCCAATTAAGGTACGAGGGAAAAGATGTAAACAAATGTTTCCATCCAACAAAGAGTTGGATATGAAACACAAATGAGAAGTCCTAATGTGTGTGGTGGTATCTTCTCCCATATTTCCATCAAATTCTAGAATGTCTACTGGAATTTTGACTAAAATGGCTAGCCAAGTGGGATTCTGCACTATGGGATCGTTCATGAGTCTAGATAAATTGGGTAGTTCTAGAGTAGCCAAAAATGGAAAATGAGTGTTTGTGAATGGATTTTGGTGTAAAGTTGATGACATGTTGAGACAAAAAGGACTGTATGGCCCTCCCATATACTGATTAAAGGTAGGAAAATAACGCCCTTGATAAGGATTTCCTATAGGTATGTAACCACCTCCGTGGTAAGTATTACCCATTGGCATATAAACACCCCGTTGTTGATTATTTTTGGGGGGATTAGTTCCCCCAGGAAAAGGATCATTTCAAGGAATGTTAATGTTCCCCGGAAGGGGCAAGTTATCGAGCATTACTACTCCTAGGTTGTGGGGGTTTTCCTGTAATAGGGGGATTGTTGCTTCCAAGCATAGGAGGGATTCTAGTGGTATTGTTTTCCCTAGCGTTGGGAGTACCCTAAGGGACTTTGTTTCGCGTAGGGAAGGGATTACCCCAAGGGACATTGTTTCCCCTGAAGAAAGGATTCCCGCTAGGTTGATTAACACTAGTTCTACTATTCCAATTCCATCCAAATGGAAAGCTAGTAATAGGTGCATTTTGGCCATTTGGTGGGTTACTGAAAGAGAAGACAAAACCACTCATTATAGGAAATTTTAACTTAAAATTTTCCTCCTAAGAAAAAACAATAAATAGAGAAAATAATGCCATGTAGACCATTTTTTAATATTTCACTTTTATCGAAGCTTCCCATGGTTATTTCACTTTTATCAAAGCTACCATAAATATATATACTTTATATCTAAATAAATTTATGAAGACTAAGTTCGAGATGTAGTGTTTTCCCCAAAAATAAGGAAATAAAATTAAATACACACTGCCATCTTAAAAGTTATTGGACCAACTTTACACGATTTAAAGTTCCAAAAAAAAATATTAAATATAATTAAAAAATCATAAATAAAATTACACATTCTGAAAATTATATAAAATTAAAAAAATTTGTAAATAAATAATATATATATTTTTAAAAAGATTCATTGAACCACAAAACCTTAATTTAAGCAAATATATTATATGTTATATTTTTCCAAGTGTAAAGAAAAAAAAATCATTGCTAAGATAAGAACAAATTATCACGATCTTCATAGTGATACCGGGCATTGGTCAATTCCTAAAACGCCATAGGATGAAATAGTGTGTCACCTTTGTGTTAACTCAACAAAAGTATGGTGATCTTGGAAAGCTTGTCTTAATGTTTTTGGAGCCCACAAACAAAATTATAAAGAATTCCAAGTAATCACTTACCCTCTTAAGGTCTAATAGACCAATTTCGTCTTAGTAGACATTAATCATAATCATCCTCATCATCATATTATATTATATTATTGTATTATCATTTGGATCACAAGGGACGAAAATAAGTATAGTTCTTTGTCCACTCATTACCCTTGGTCAAAACCTGTTGTGGTTGGGAAATGAAGACCACATGGAAAAGGAAGGACTCGTGAATATGGTCTTGGATCCATAGATATACCGTTTGGGATACACAATCCACTAATATATAATATTTATTATATATCATATTATATTATTACAAATAACTTGGTAATGTAAAAAAATTATTTCCATCAAATCTATTTTGAAGTAAAGAAAAAGCACAAATTTATTTATTATATATTATATTCATATTATTAATAAATGGGTAATAAGAATTTTTTCTTTCTATCATTTTTTTTTGGGTAAATAAGCAAGATGAGAATCCTTCTATTCAATCCATGAAAAGTACAAAGTGATACATCAACTTGATGGTAGTAAAATATCTCCAGAAATAGAACACATGAGCACTACGGACTATCTTATTTTAAAGTAGAGCCACAAGTAATGCATGTGCATAAAAATATGAAACATACAAGATAAGGAGAAAGGGCCAGATCATTATGTTGGTCGGAGAGGGTCCTTTCTTCCTTTTTTCTTACGAACATCAATCCAACCAGAGGCACTGATAGGCTCAGCCACCTTCACCACTAAAGCGAGGTGGTCTGAGGAAATTCCATAATCTTGAGCTACTGAAACTAAGGGTGCTTCTCTGTCACTGTCTAAATTATCTGATTCATGAGGGCATTTTTGAGTCCCTAAGAATGGTGTTGTGGCCATGATTATGTGATTTGATTCATCCTTTTCAAGGGGGGGAGTGCAAAGGCTGAAATACGAGAATAGGAATCAAGATTTATGAAGATTCATGATTTTGTGTTGAACTCAAAGGCTAGTGTTTTGGATCTGCAGTTGGTTGTTGTGTATTTGTTGGAGACTGCGATGTCGTTGTAGAAGGAGGAGGAGTTGGGGCATCTTTGTGATGCTACGTGTTGTCAGATGAAGATTTTGAGCGAGTTTTTGCAATTTTTAGGGTCTTGCCAGCCATTAGCCCTTTTCTGTGCTCCAGGGGATGAGGATGGGACTGGGGATAAAGGACAAGTTGCCTGGAGGTGCCCTGTTTGCTGACAGGAGAAACACCTGAAAGAGGTGTTCTCATAATCATCCATCTGCATGTAAGGATCATTCTCATCCTAATCTATAAGAATCCTATCCCGAATCCTTTGACTGAGGTCGATTTCATTGCATATGCGGTGAAAGTGATGAAGCCTTTCATTACCTGGTCGATGTCAATCTTGATAAACTTACCCAACACATTGCCCAAGGTAAGTAAAAATGTTGGAGTATAAAAATGCAAAGGTAGAATGGGGAGTCTTACTCAGATTGGTGTAGTCATGGCATTCATAGTCAGCGGGTTGAAGTTAGGGAACCATCTCTGCATGGAAACACCATATCTGCCCCAGAAACAACGAACACTCTCTAGCACATGTTGGCAGTCTGCTTCTGTGGATAAGTTAACAATGAAGAACCCTTTGGAGCAAAAGAGCAACTCATGACCGGACGACGAGGTATTTCTTATCCATTCTCTTAGTGTAGAGGTCGAGCGCCATAATCTGTTGAAGCGAGATATGAGGGCTTTTACCTGGTAGATAAAAGTAGATCCGTAGACATGGGGATCTTTGACATTTGTTGTTGGAGGTTCTGTGGACTGCTACACAATGAAGGCAGAGCCAAAAATCTCCTTTTCCCTGGAAGTTTCATCCTTGAACCTAAAGGAGCAGAAATCCATGTTTTGACGAGATGCTTGTAAGAACTTGGATGAGTGAAGGATGGCACTCCTCCACATAGATGAGAAGCGAGAGAAATGGTTGTGTTCTTCAGATTCCCATAACCCCTTAGCAGAGAGCCATCCAGAAGGTTCCATCCTTCAAAGATTAGTCGTTGAAAGCAAGGCAAAATACTTGTATCCTAGTGGATTCGGGTTTTTTAGCTAAAAAACAAAGTTTGACTCCAGAGCATGCACGTAGAGAGAAGATCCTACAATGGTCTTTATCAAAAGGGGAATCCTACCGCAGTCTCGCAGCTGGCCTCGACACTATATTTAGAAAGCCTCAATCTTGCGTCGCTCCTCGCAGCTGGCCTCGACACTATATTTAGAAAGCCTCAATCTTGCGTCGCTCTTAACTTGATTCCCGTAACAAGGCGAGGGTTGAAGATCCATGAGGTCTCCGATAGCTTAAAGGAGGCCATACTCTAGGTCCAAGTGGCGGTGACGACTAGGGTTCAGATCTTTATGCGCCTGCAGTCTCTCCTTGACTTTGATCCAACCCCGAATGGTTGGTTCTCTCTCTCCAAATAGTGTGTTGGAGCTGCCCTCATTCTTTCTGCAGTAAACAAACTGGCCCAAGTACAAACCCTCGGCTGCTACAAAGAGCTCCTTCTGATGCCGGTAACGGAATGCATGCTTGAAGGTCACCTTGCAGAGGGAAGCACCGTGGACGTGGTCGTGCAAGACATCCATCATGATTCCCCTTATGTAGCCATTGCACTTGTAGCAATCGAGGCTTCTAAACCATGTCGATACCTTCCTATGATGGGTGAGGGATGTGAACACTGAACCTGGTCCTTTTCTCTGTGTGGTCTTTCCACTGCCGGTCTCTCCGACAAAAATCAAAGTCTGAGATTTGTCAAGCATGGCAAGGAGGTCATGTCACTGCTGCCACACCAGTAGGGTTTTTCTTTTATCGAGGATTTCATAGTACCCGGTGGAATACAGGCACTTGTTCCAGGGGTTCATAACAGTAGCCATTCAATCAATGAAATCAATTCAAATCATCTCTTTCCATCAAATTTATTTATATGCATCAAATGTATTTATATGTAGAGAGAAAACAAAAATTCAAATTTACTATTGAAAAAATTTAATTACTTAATCATTGTTTATCAAACTATCTAATTGGTTATACTTATTAAATAACAAAAAAAAATGTTACAGAAATAAAAGAAAGAGAAAGGAAATCAATGGTGTATCATGTCTTGAAGCTGAGTGTAAAATATGGAAATCAATGTTGTATCATGTCTTGAAGCTGAGTGTAAAATATAGAAACATATATTTTATTGTTCAAAATTTAGAAGAAAAAAATATTATGATGAAATTTCCATATAACTAAATTTTTTCCATTTCCACTTAAAAACATAGATTACACATACCAAAAATGATTAAAAGTTTTCCACTTCACTGAATAATATGGATTTGGCATGGCTGTATAATAAATTAAAAAATTGATTAAGGTTAAGAGCCAAACTAATTGGATAATAGCAAGCATGCATCTTTGAAAATCCAGTTAATGTCTTTCTCTTCAATATTGATGTTTTTTAACCTAAAAGTGGGCGAGCCCTTTGCATGAGAGGATCTATTTGCTTCAGCATAAATTGTAGAAAAAGAGATGGCATACCTGGTGTCACTCATAACATTTGGTTCAGCTCAAGGGGAATACGAATAGTCTAAATAAGCAGAACCACAAAATTTGGTGAGAAGTAAAAGAAAATATCAACATTTGGTTCTAACTCCAAGGCAAATACGAATAGTCGAACCATAAAATTTGGTGAGAAATAACCAGAGAAGAAAATATCAATTTGGGGAGGAAAGAAGCATAACTTTAGATTTTGGTAAAATAAAAATTAAAGGAAACAATGATGAATTCCAATAAGGGAAATTATTTTCTCAATGCACATTTCTCTATTCTCTGACCTTGATGTTCATTAGATTATCGCTGCCCAGAAACCATATCTTTATGATGAAATCTGGAATATCCACAAATAAGTTCGTAAAGACATTTCAGTTGTTTTTATTTCGGCTATTCTTATGTACCCACCAACTAAATTCGTAAAAACATTTCAGCTATTCTTATTAACCCGGCATTAAATTTTTTTTGCATATATGAAATAACTAATTTCATACCATAATATACTCATGAGAAACTACAAAAACTGTTGTTTTTTTCAAATATAATGTGACTACCTAAATTCATGGGGGCCTTGGAAATAAGAAAAAACAAATAGCACCTACCATATGCAAATACCCTCCATGTTCCCCTGACAACTTTTAAAACAGCTTTTACTTACCGTCACTTACCCGAGCTTCTTTTAGCAAGTTGAAACCCTTGACTTGTTTGGCTCTCATTTGATAAAAAAACCTCATATTTAGAGTTTGTCACGTGGGGCCTGCATTTGATAAAAAAACCTCATATTTAGAGTTTGTCACGTGGGGCCTATTGGTGGGGGACGGTGATTTTCACTCAACCCTTTTGGCCTGCTTTGATAAGGCTCAAAGGGTAGGTTATGCAAGTTGAAACAATTAACTTTTTTTTTTCTGTAGAAAAAAAACTTTTATATTCCACAAGCAGAAATATACATGCTACAATCTTCAGCTTTAGCCTTTGGAGGCCTTTTCATTCAAACATAACTTTTCATTCAAAAATAACTTGTCTCCCTTCTATTCACTGTTACTTTTTCGTTCTTTACAAAACTGTACAATCCACAAGTGTCTCTTCGTTCATTTTGTTCACTGCAACAAACTCCGGAGGGAGCCATTTTTCTTTAAACATTGCTAAGTTGCGGGCCCACCATAACTTTGAAATCATGATACTTGGTAGACCCAAGTAAAGATTCACTGCCATGAACTTTGAAATCATGATACTTGGTAGACCCAAGTAAAGATTCACTGCCATGTCCCGGATCCAAACCTTATAGCATTCTTCCAGACATTCGTTGTTCCATTCATCCTTGGATTTTAATTTTTCTTTGACCAACTTTGCAACCTGGCCTTCATAGGGACAAACAACAAGAGGATGAACAACTGATTCCTTGTTACCAAAGAAAAGTGTACAATGATTAGGGATGCACCAACCCCTTTTCACACCATTATCCCAGGTCAAAAGTTTATTATTTATGGCTAGCCAGAGAGAAATTTTGCATCTTAAAGGAGCTTTTCTTTCCACAACGTTTTCCACCACCATTTTGGCTGGACTTGGATTCTTTCTTCTTTCCATGATTTGTATCCATGTTTTTCTTTGAAGGACCCTTCCTTCTGGTTATAGGACCAACAAAGAGTGTTCAAGGACTCATCGTCCAGTAGGATGAAGTTTTCACACAACTTAGAAATATAGGAGTCCCATTCTGTGTGAAATTCTTGTGGTAAGCCTTAAGAGATTGAATCTCGCCACCCTATGCTTCCTCGAAGATGAGGGTCCCCTAAACGTATATCATGTAAATGGGAAATATTGAGGTATTTGAGAAACTGGACCAAAGGTTCTGAAAGCTTGAAATTTTCCCCTACTCCAAGCCAAGGGTCCTCTCCTAATATTACGGTTCTTCCATTACCAAGTTTCCAAACGATCAATTTTCCCACTAAAGGGAAGGCTTCCACTAAGGCTTTCCACACGATAGAACCCTTATAGGGTTTCACTGGTACATGAAACCATTCCACTATAGAAAAATTAGCGAAATATTTTGAGTGAAGAACTCTTGACCAAAGGGATTTCCCTTGTGAGAGACATAAAGGTTACAACCTTGTAGTGCATGTGCAAAGGGACGAATATCTTTGAGTCCCCAACCCCCTAGGTTTTTTGGCACAATGATGGAGGACCAACTAGCCAATTGGACACCCCCCATGGAATTATGGCTTTCCCACAGGTATCTACAACTTATCGTCCTTAATTTATCCAGGATGCCTTTGGGAATAGCGACAATGGAGTTCCAATAGATGGGGATACTTTCGAACATTGACTTAAGCAGTACTAGGGGACGTCCTCTGGATAAGGTTCTGTTAACCCATGAGGAGATCCTTGCTTCCACTTTGCAGATAAGCCATCCCCAATATTTTTTTCTGTACCGATGAGGTTTTAAATAGAATCCCAAATATTTAATTCCTTCTTCAAGGAATTTTATCCTTGCCGGAATTAAGTTCAAGAAGGAGTTTGATTTTTCTTCTGAGCAATTGTTAAGAGCAAAGAAAGATTTATCCGGATAGATCATCATCCTCATTTCTTTGCAATGCGAATCCGTGATTCTTTTGAGGTTTGACACATTTGAAAAGGAGTTATACATGCTACAAATTACATCATCTACAAACAAGAGATGTGAAACCCTCTCTGATAATGATACCCTTATACCTCACAATTGACCATTGGAACAAGCTTCTTTTATCATTTTTCTTAAAGATTATACTATGAGGAGAGATAAGAAGGGGGAAAGTGGGAAACCTTGGTGCAGCCCCCTTGAATCTCTAAAAAATATGAAGGGATATTAGTTAACAAAGACTGCGAAGGACTTGCTTTGAAGGAATCCCATTATCCAATTCAATGTTCTTATGCTCATGCCCATTTGTATAAGAACCATCCTTAAAAGGTCTAGTTGACCCTATCATATGCTTTTGATAGGTCAAATTTTAAAATGGCTACTTTTAGATTGTTCTTTTTAACTGAGTGAAGGACCTCTTACTGAATATGTCTACCCAGCAATAAGTGACAAACATCCATGGGAATAACATCATAGAGTTGAGTGAAGGACCTCTTACTGAATATCCACTACGTCATGTATTCTTCATTTTTGAAGAAAACCAAAATGTTCTTCTCCAATAATTACAATTAGAAAGGGTCTTCGCCATCAGGCTATAATTTTAGAGATTAGTTTATAAACAACGTTACAACATGAAATAGGTCTATAGTCCTCGAAAGTTTCAGAGTTCTGCTTCTTCAGTATGAGAGACAAAAACGTTTCATTTAAAGGGCCATAAAACCTACCCTCTCTTTGAAATTCTCTGGCCAAAAGGAGCATATCATCTTTCAACAAATCATAGAAGGATTTAAAGAACTCCACAGTAAAGTTGTTCCGGCCTGGACTTTTACTATTTTGGATAGAGGAGAGGGTTTGTTTCAACTTTGATTCTATTACCTCTTCCTCTAAGGAATTGTTCATTTCTTTGGAGAACATAGGATGGAATTTGGTAACTATCTATAATATCTCTTGAATAGGACATCCCCTAGGATATTGAAAAATATTTTCAAAAAAGTGTGCTCTTGATTCCTCTTTTTCTCGAAAAGAGCTAATCATTACTCTTGTTTCTGTATTGATTTCCCAAATGGTGTTTACATTTTTGCGATAGTTAGCGTAATGATGAAAAACATTTGTGTTATTATCTACATCTTGGAGCCAAAGTGCTTGAATTTTTAAAGCGCCACTCAACCTCTTCTTGTTTCAACCAAACATTTATTTTATTTTCCAAACTTTTAAGTTCCTCTAGTTGTGCTTGGTTTAGAGCTCCATCATCCACCTTAGCAGGGATCCTAGAAAGTTATCCTTCGATCTCTAGAAGATCTTGTTTCCTTTTGGATTTCCAACCCAGAATCCACCTTTTAATAGTGGATTTGGTGCACTTCAGGTTAGCTTCAAATTTCACCATAAAGGTTCCAGAAGAGTCACGGTTTATCTGTATCCAAGAGGAAGCTACTAGCTTTATGAATTCCTCCTCAGCCAACCACACCGAGTTGATTTTGAGAGGTGTAGGAGGCGAATCCATTTTTGAACTCCAAAAAAGCAAAATTGGACAATGATCATAAATTCCTTCATCTTCGACTTTCTCCTTAAATTTGATTCCTAGGTCCATTAGTTTTTTCAGAGATAAGGAAGTGGTCTAGTCTCTTGGCTACAACATCATTCCTCATTCTAAAGTTTCTTCAGGTAGGGGAGAGTTTTACAGGCTCTATGTCAACCAAGCTTTCTTCCTCCAAGAAGGAAAGGAAAAAATCTTTCTTTCTATCCTCTCTCATAATCGGGCCCAAAATGTCTCTTAAGTATAGGGTGAAATTCAAATATCCCCCTAACACTGTTAGGGGGTCACTGAAGACTCCTACAGATTTCAGATTTTTCCAAAAATGTACTCTGTCAAAATAGGGCCCATACATGTTTATAGCATAAAAAAAAAATCATAGACTTTGTTCTTGAGCTTTAGTTATATGGAGGAGAGGGCCAAGGAAGATGATAAATCCTTGAAATCAGAAATCCATCTAGAAATAAGTCCTCCAAATAAACCTTCTGCATCAACCACACTAAAAGACTAGTTTTTCAGCCATTGGCTAACAATTTTAATTACGTCTTCTCATGAACACATAGTCTCTTGGAGGATAAGGATGTCTACCTTAAGGCTTAGGAGAATCCTTTTGAGGGATAATTTTTTCTGAGAGCCTCCAATTCCTCTTGCATTGAAGGACCAAAAAAATAATTTTGTGGGGGGATGCAAGGAATTGCCCACTATAGGGGCCCTGGTAATGGTTGCTTCCGTGCCTTTCTAGATTTTGGATGCAATTTTTTATTTTTCCTTTGATAGATGAGACTTTATACTAGCATGCAAGGTTGGGAGAGGGTCGAGGGCCAAGCCACCTTTCAAGGGTTTGGCTACTTTTAAACAATCCTTTGTGTGAAGCACATACACTTTAGGAGAGGGTAACAGGGGAAACTCAATTGGGTCAGGTAAAAACTGAGGGTCCGACAACAGAAGGGGAGGAGGGGATGCGAGATAGGCAAGCTTAGGGGGAAAAGAGGGGAGCGAATTGACAAGGGGATGGGTGAGAGGAAGGAAGGATGTATAAAAAAATGGGGGAGGGACCAGAGGGGGAAGGAGCAGGGAGGGTTTTGGAAGGACCAGGGGAAGAAAGGGGAGAAGGTAGGGGGGATGAGGGAGTCACAGGGGGAAAGGGGAAGGACAACGGAAATGATTTATCGAAACCCCAATAGGAGTAGATAAGGAGAATGATTAAGAGGAGTATAGAAGGAGAAGGATTAAGAATTTTCTTACCTAAATTATTTTCTTGAAGAGCAAGGTCACCCATGGCTAAGATTGAATATTTTTCTGAGCCAAGTTCCAACTCTTCTCCTTTGTGTTTGTTGTCAAACAAAATAGTCTCCATTGTCTAGTTTCGGCCCATAGTGGACTTCCTTCTCTATATTGTTTGAGTAGGTTATCCCTAGGGAGTTGGCTTTGGGCATTTGGACTTTAGGTGACCAATTTCATGGCACCCATGGCACCGGAAAGGGATTTTCCAATAGTCCATGTTTTGATGCCAAGTGATGTCTCCATAAACAATGTCATGGCTCCAAACCAGGACTTCCCATGCATTTACTTTTATCTGTATCTAGGCCTACGGTTGATCATGTTTTTTTTTCCCAATTGGACTTGAGACCCACACAATTACCTTGTTTATTTTCGATAGTCTCCAAATCCTCCCTTATCCAGAAGGCTAGCGGCAGGCATGGAAAGATTGACCAGAATTTGAAGACTATGTAACACCCATCCAGGATGTTGAACAATTAATCTTTCATTTTACACAT
>CBVK0101167846.1:0-20717 GCA_900067695.1 Picea abies
CATCATCACAAACATATAACAACAAAATATAATATTGTGCAACTCACAAATAGCCTAGACATACACCTATCACATGTCTATATTAGTTTCACAGAGTCCAAATAGTTACTAAACAATGAATTACTATAATGAGAAAAATTGAAGTTGTAATTGCCTAAGGCCAAAATATGGGGCGTTACAGACTAACATTGACTCTCTTGATGGATCAAAATCCACCATCAAGGGATTTATAAATAAACCTTATGGGCCCCAAGACTAGTTATTTTTTAGAAGAACCGTACAATTTTTTTTGTGTTTCAACATAAGAGAATCCCAACCCCTTGTTAAGATATCGATTTGAGGTAGGTCTCCTAACATAGGAGTTCATTCTTGGTCAATATAAGAATGGAGAGCTGAGAATCTAGGTGTTTTCCCAGTAAATATTATGACCAGTAGTTTACCCTCCAAGCAGGTGATTTCCTTTATTGTGATATCCTCGTTGACCACTATTTTCACAGCGCCCCCTTTTTCGCAAATGCAATTAGAAGGATTTTTCCCCAAAAGAGAATTATTCCGATACTCTCAACCTAGGAGACCAACTTCTGAAACCTTTTTCCTTTCTTCGCCTCGTAGACTACCAACTTGCCTTTCCTTGAGCTTCAGAGGAGAGGGATAACCAAAAAAAAGACAGTTTGAATGAAGGGTGTTACCTGTCCTATGCCTATTCAAAGAATTCCTATCTAAAATAAGTTTCTCCAGAGTGAGTCCATCTTTCATTTGTGTAGCATTAACTACTACTCCCTCTGAATGATTGTTTGGCTTCTAACTAGAGTGGATAGGGGGGAGGTTCACATGCCCCAAGAACTCCTCTTGTGAGAGGAAAGCATGGCCATGTGATGGGCTGCATCCATAGTCAAATACATTTCTAATAGGATATTCCATCTATCCTTTGGTACAACCTGTCACATGGGGCTGCAGGGACTAGGGGGGAACCAAAAAAAAATTGTTATCGAGAAGGGAACAAAGAATGGGAAACAAGAAGGGGGTGGGAAGAGGGGGTTTCCTTAGGCCAATTGTCACGGGGAGGACATGCCCTGAGCCATGTGCTCATGATTAAATTCAAGTTGAAATGGTTAACTTGTTTACTTATTATATTATATTATATTATATTATATTATATTATATATATTTTTATTAATATTATGTATTTTGGATAAACCCATAAACTCATAATTAAAAATAAATTGATTAATGTTATCATTGAAAAGTGCCATTGTAATAATATCACTTCAATACATTATCACTTATTTATTAAAACATTGGAAAATCAATTATCATGTTAATTCCACTCTCAATATCCAAGACAATTTTGGGTAGCTTGGGCAGCGATCATGCTTAGGGTAGACAAATTATATTATTAAAAAATTCAATGTATCAGAAAATTATATAATAAAAAATTTCCTAATACGTGCACCTCTTTTGAATTTTAAATCATTCTCATTGGATAATATAGTATGAAATGGAATTGGTATTAGGTACAGGGGTGCATTTTTCAACCAAATTTCCACTAATTCCCTGGATTAGCCGCAAAGCTTTGTCCTATGTTGGATTTTGAACCAAAGGAAGGGGTTTGATGAACACTAGGTTGGAAATTGGATGAAATTGGATGGACTATGGGCTAACTCCAAAGAGAAAATGGTGTTGATGATAAAGGTGGGTTTCCTACTATGCTAAGTGATGATATAAGGATTCCCATGTCCACTACTTGATGGCACAAGCTGATTTTCTGGGATACCACTTGGCGTTCTAGACACTATGGACGTAGAAATTGGAGAAGTAGAGGCAGTATTTCCACTCAACATGGGTGTATTTAATTTTGTAAAAGGGTGACTATCAAGATAATATTGTTTCCAAAAGGTGTGGTGGAAAGATTCGGGTAGAGGAGAGGTGGAAGGAGGGTTAAGATGACCTTATCTTATGGTTATGACTCTAGATGGATCGTCTCCTATTACATGATATTCCACACCATTAGTATTGGTGTCTTTGAATGTTGAACTCGTCCATTGTCTGACAAATGGTTAGAGTTCTTCATAGTCGGGTATGGATTTAACCCTAGTGGTAACCCGAGAATGATGATGGGGTAGATTTCACACAACAAGAAGGGGACCTTCTAACTTACATCAAGGATGAGGATGATTATTAGGATAGGATTTTGGGACCATTTTTGGGAACTGCATAGTGCGTGAAAAATAAGGAAATACAGTTGGAGAAATTTTGGGACTAGTGCACACAAAAGGAGAAAGATCGTTGGAAGTGGTTGGCCATTTTGGGTTGATTGACAAGGGCTAATCCCTATTGTAATTTTATAAATATGTAAGGGTTTTGGGATAGAGAAGTAGTGAGGAAGTATGAGAATAGAGAATAAGTAAGTAGTGAATGTATGTGATGCAATGTAGGAGACATATGTAAGAGCGACAGAGTGATAGAGAAAGATAGAAGGATATGAGAATGACAAGGGCATGATGTCTGAGCATAGTGCACATAGCTTGTAATGGATGATTTGTAATAATATAATAATAAGTCGTCCATTGTGGACATAGACCATCTCGACTGAACCACGTTAAATGTAGTGTCTATGTGTCAAAATATGTTTTTTGTTCTATTTATTGTGTGCATATGATATATGTCTGTATTCTTAATAGGTTGCAGGTTATTATGTTTCTCCACACATGATATAATGTCTATTGAACTAATGCTAAGTATAATGGTCATGAGGAATTCCTTCCATCCCTTCATCACTGTGAAAACTTGGTTCCTACATTTCCCATACATATCTTTGGTGAGACTTCACCTACTCACTGTAATGCCAAAAGGGACAATATCTGAGGGTTTTTTTGGTGAATTCATGTTGAACCCTGGGTTTGCCCACTACACACCAAAAAATGGTTCTATTTCTAGGAATGGGATCTACGACTGAGGGGAATGTGGAGGCCGACTAAGGAATATATCAGCCAATGGTTAGAATAAAAGGAGAATGAGTTTACCGGAGATCATAATAAGAACTCGCATATCAATTCAAAGAAGTGGTTACAGAGGTATGTATTTACAGACTTACATGAAATTTTCTTTGTTGATTTCCTGATAGTTTTGGCTGAGTGGTTACATAGGTTATATGAAAAGAACAAAACATTCCATGATGTTGTTCCTAGTATTTGGACCTATGATTTGATCCACCAAGTGAATACCATAAGTAATAAAATCTCGCAAACAATTGATTTCTGGCTGGATAGTGTATTGGGGGGTTATATTATTGAGTTTTCTATAGATGTACCTAGTCATATATTGTGGTTGAAAGAGATTTATTTAAAGTTCCACACCGAATATATTTGAAATCACTATATACTTGGATCGAGTTGTTGTTGTGTCATAAGTGGGTTATGAAATTCAAAACTGATCACCCTAATAGCTAGTTTCCTTCGTGTGCATAGGGGAACTGGGGGATGAACATGGGATGGCATGAGTGTATGAAGGAGAGGTATGTAAGAAATAATAGATAAGGAACAAATGAACTGATAATGTTGAGATAAGAAGAAGGTCTAATGAAAGAAGTGATTATATTGTTTCACAGTGAAAAAAAAAATCGGTATAGTAAGAAAAGGACCATGGCTAATAGAGAAGAGTAGCACAATGAGATTGTAGAAAGAGGTAGAGCGTAGTGTTCTAGATCAAAGGAATACCACACATATAGGAAAAGGAAAAGTAACTTCAACTCATTCTAGCAAAAGGAGATCCATTACATCTTAGTAGCCCTACTCAGGAAAGACCTTGTATTGAACCCACAACCCCATGTGCATCTCCGAGGTGTGAATTGTTTTTGTGAACACTTGTAGTTAGTGAAGGAAATAAGGATATCAGTAAAGGTAGTCATATTAGTGGAAGTATTGAGACAACCCAAATTCATTTAATGACACCGAGGAAGAATACTATGAAGTACACCATGGCAGGGTTAGACCCCACTTTGAGAATGTGTGTCTTTCACAAAGCAGGAACAAAAGATCGAGAACAAAAATTATTTATCTGCGAAGAAATATGGACTATGAAGAACATCTAGTATGATGATGCAAAGGTTGAAAAAAACATTTAGAGACCACGCATTACTATGTTATATGAAGCATCAATCCACTGCACCTACGGGACAAGATAGAACATTGGTAGACATCAGGAAAGATCTTTTAAAATAATTCCAGAAACCAAAGTCTGAGTCACATTGTATAGAAAAACTAAAATAGATCAAGGAGTTATAGGTATGGTATTTTGAGTAGATATTCAATATATGGATGGATCGATTGAATTTCCATATTATAGAAGATCGGCATAGGGAATGGTTCGTTACAGGACTAATACCACATATATGATGCCCATTGATGTAGGAGAAAATTACATCGCAGTTAGAAGCACTGGAGTTTTCCATGAAGTTGGAAGCATCCTCTATAGGAGAAAATGTGACAGGGATGATTGAGGTTTAGTTGCAGTTAGCAACATTGAGAATTGAGTTCAAGGAGCTTTCTAAAGGGAATAAAAAGTGTGAAGAATTATGGTGTGGTACATGTAGAAAGGAAGGTCATCATAAGAATGAGTGTCCAACCTTTAAATATTATTTGGCTATAGGAGCCCCTGATCCCTTGGCCACATGAGGAGGGTTATGGTGTGAGATATGAAAAATGATGGGTCATCACCCAACCACTTGTCCCTTGATGTAGAATTATCATAGCACTGCAAAATCATTATTTTTTTATTTTGGTAAGTCAGTGGTACATGCAGAAAAGGACTATTGTGCACTAGATCTCATTGGAGAAATAACTTCAGATACATACAAAATTCAAGGGGAAGACAGATCGGAAGGATGAGTACCTCAATATAATACTTTGAGAAGATAAAATCAAGGGAGAGGATGATTCAAAGGTTGAGGAAGAGGAGGATTCATGGTCTAGGAAGAGGATGATTCGACAAAGGAAGAGAACTGATTATATGTTATAACTGTAACCATCCTGGCCATTTGGTGTGATATTTTTTTAATCCTTTTACAATGTGCACATACTGTAGACAATTGGATCATGCAATGAAATAATGTTTGTACCCTATCACAAAGTGGCAGGAAAAGAGGAACCAAAATGTTCATATGATAGCAGCATAAGAGCACAAGGATCAACCAAGGGTAGCAACAATTACACATGGAGGAGAAAGAATAGGAGTTGATGTGGTGTGAATGTCATTCTGAAGTAGACATGGGAAATCATCGGAAATTCAAATTTGATTTGGTCACCAATTTAGTTGAGACGAGAAAATTAGCATAATATTGTTCCATTTGGAAGATTGATAGGGGTGAATTTTAATATTGATGGAGTTCCAGCATGCCAAATTTTGAATTAATATAAATAGTGTATGGTAGTAAACCTTATCGAATGTTACTTGGACTCAATTCAGATTTCAATAACTCAATTATTATTAATTTGAAAAAGAGACAAATGATCTTTGAAGTAGGATTCTTAAGAGTTACTACACCATTGGATACCATCGAAGGAAGGTAGTATGTGGAACCAACAAGGAGAAAACAACTAAATAACCTTTACAATTTGACCACATGGATAGATGGCTATATTTATCCTACCAACGTGGGTGTACTCAGTTGGAAAACTATTATTTATTGTGCTTTATATTTAGAAGAAGCCTTGGAACATTAGCAACAAAGGTTACATGAAGTATCTACAAGGATATGTTCCTGTATTACCTACACATTGCACTGGATTGGAGGTGAGGTATGTGATCCCCCAAGTATGATGGACTAATAAATTTACATATTCTTGTAAAACAATTTGAATTACAGATACTAGATCAAAAAATATTTTTAGCTTTAGATATTGCACTGAAAGTGACTCCTAAAAGATTATGGGTTGTGCATACAGATAAAATAGATAATTGGTAGTGATGCAAAAGGCTGTTATAGGCCAGGCTTGGAAGAGAAGCTGAATATACTGTGTAGAAGTATACTAGGTTGAGTTTTCCTACATAACATATTATACAGTTCAGTACGACATAACCTAAGTAGGAATGGATGCACTTGTTTGTACAGACTTTAGAAACAATCCTGAAGAATTTGTATCTAGAACTGGAAGTACGTAGAGGAACATGAGACTGGGAAGATCTAACTCACAAATTCAAGGTAAATTTCAAGTTGGAAGATGATGCCCCTTCAATAGACACAACTCTGTAGATTATCAAGAAAAATATCTTTACATCAAAAGACTCGATGATACCAACACCCTTATGTAGTGGGCCCGGATATTATGTGACTCTTCAAGAGATTTTGGAATTCTATAACACTATTGGAGAAGACCAAGATGATGGAGATCCGAGAAATTTAAAAATTCCAAAAAATGAAGGAGAGCATGCATTAGAGGGCCTTGAGATTGAATCTATCGAGTATGAAAAGATGTTAAAACTTGCAAGGTAAATACTCATACGAAGGATAATCCCAAGTTCACAAAAATTGGAGATTACTAGAATGAAGAAATTGTTGAGAAGATTGTTGATGTACTGAATGAATACTAGGATCTTTTCCCAACTACATTTTTAGAAGTGAAAGGGATTTCTAGGGAGCTAGGGGAGATGAGAATCCCTTTGAATTCAAATGCCAAGCCAATGATGCAGAGACCATACCGATTTAACACAATATATAAGCATAAATTGAAAGCATAAATCGATAGGATGTTGCAAGCTAGGATTATTGAAACTGTCGTAGAATAAAAAAAAGATAATTCTAATTGTGATTCAAGACAAGAAATCAGGTGGAATCAGAATTTGCATGGCTCTAGAAAAATTGAATGATGCTTTCTTACATGACACATTTCCTACCCCATTTAAAGATAAAGTTTTGGAGAATGTAGGAGGATATGAAGCTTACTCATTTACTGATGGATTCTCTGAATATCATTGTCTTAAGATTGTGCATGAGGATAGGAATAAGACAACATTTGTGACATAATTAGGATGTTATTAGTATAAATTTATGCCTTTTGGAATGAAAAATGCTTCAACAATATTTTCCCGAGTTGTTGTCACAAATTTTAAATAATTTATTCATAAATTCATAGAAGTATATTTTGATGATTTGACAGTGTTCAATTTGTTGAAGGATCACATTGAAATTTTTTTCTTGATGTTGGACAGATGTAGACAATTGAATATTTCCTTGAAATTAAATAAGTGTATTTTTTGCACACCATTTGGTATCTTGTTGGATCATGTAGTATGCAAATAGGGATTTTTGGTTGATCCTCTGAAGATTGTGGTTATTATTGATTTTATACCAGCTACAACAATGCGACAACTGCAAGCAACATTGGTTCACATGAGGTACTACAGAAAGTATATTAGGGTATATGGGTATATCACGACCCCATTGGAAAATTTGTTGAAGAAGGAGGTCAAGTTTCAATGAACGAGAAATTTCAACAAAGTTTGGATACTTTAAAATAGAAACTGGCTACTGTGCCAATTTCAGTATTTCTAGAATAGAAGAAGGAATTCCATGTCCATGTAGATGCATCATATATAATGTTAGGTGCATTTCTATCTCATCCAAGGGAAGGAGGTTTGGATAATCCCATTTCATTTTCTAGTAGAAAATTTTCAACTACTAAACAAAATTACACCACTATAGAGTGAGAAGGTATGGAAATGGTGTATGCCTATGGAAGTTTAGGCATTATCTCTTAGGAATTTTAAGATGTACACAAATCATTTTTCATTGAGATACTTATCCAATAAGCCAGTGTTGGGGGTGAAGATATGTAGATGGTCGTTATTATTTCAGGTGTATGATTTTGAAGTGATTGTGAAACTGATAAAATTAAATACAGGACTTGATCATTTGTCGTGCATATTAACAAGGGAAGATGTAGGAAATATGGTTGAAAGTATACCAGATGCACACTTGTTTGAAGAATATATTATCATTGATTACTTTGTAGATATTTTATAGTTCTTGAGCACAGGAGTAGCCCCACTCAACTTTACAATTGCCTAGATGAAGCAACTAGCAATAAATGTTGCAGAGTGTAATATTATAACAAGGGAATTTGTATAAATTAGGCATGGATGGTATTCTTCAGCAATGTGTATTGGAGCATAATAGGCCTATGATACTATAGGAGGAATGCGAAGGAATTGTGGGAGGAAACTATGCAAGGAAAGCGACAACTCAGAAATGTTTTCGCACACGACTTTGGTAGCACACCCTTCATAAGGATGTTGATTTCTATTAGAGTTGCGATGCCTGTCAACGATTTGGGAACCCATCCAGAAGAGATGAGATTCCTTTAATAGCACAAGTTACATTGTATTATTTTTATCAATGGGAATTTGAATTCATTGGATCGATCAACCCACCAAAAAAAGGTCAGGAGAAAGATATATAATCATTGATACATATTACTTGACACGACGGACTGAAGTAGAACCTTTCAGACATTGCAGCTCAAAGACTACTACACAGTTTCTATTTAAGAATACTGGCACAAGGTTTGGATGTCCGAGAATAATTATGAGTGATGAGGGGACCTATTTTCTCAACACAACAATTGTTTCCTTGAGAGAATAATTTCATATTCATCACCATAAAATACACCTTATCACCCTTCCGTGAATGGAACAATGGAAGCATTTAACAAGATCCTAGAGCATGCATTGAAAAATGTATGTAATGTAAATCAATATAATTGGGATTTGATGAATACTGCAGTACTATGGGAATACCGAACCGCATGTAAGAAGTTGACAATACATAAACCATTTTGATTAATATATGGTCATGAAGCATTTATTCCCATGGAGTTCATTGTGTCGATTTTGTGCATTATTGTGCTGATAGAGCTCACATATTCTGGCACAGTAGAGAAAAGTATGTTAGAGTTAGTGGAACTAGAGGAAGACTTCTTTGTCGCAAAATTTCATCATTAAGTTTAGAAAGTGCACACAAATTCATGGCATGAAAAACATATTAAATAGAATAAGTTCCAGATGGGAGACCTAGTTTTACTCTATGACAACAAATTCATGCAACACCCTGGAAAGTTACAAATACATTGGATGGGTCCATATGTGAAAATATTTGTGACCAAAAAAGGTGTTTTTCAATTGGATAAATCGAATAGGGAGATCATGGAAGGACTGGTCAATGATAGTCAACTGAAAATGTATAGATATAGTCATGCTTGCATGAACTAGCTTGATTGCACAGTATGTGTACCATAGTATCTATATTATATTATATTATAGAAAATAAAAATAAAACAAAAATAAGTAAAATATCTTAAGGAAAGACACAATAAACATTTGAAGAGAAAGGAGGCTTGAAGTTTTGAATCAGGCATTGTTCAAAGGTTCAAATTAGCAGAAACAAAGATGAGAAATAAACTATTATGGAAAGGAAGGAAAATTGAACTATGTGCATAAAGAAGAATTGAAGATCTAGGATAAATACCTACATAGAGGATGGGAAAAATATTAAAAAGAAAATGTAACGGAAAGACGGTGGGAACGCGTAGTCATAAATTAAAAACAGTGATAGATTTTGATAGGATGGAAAATCTATACCACGATCCATTGGAATATACAAATTTAATGCAGAGTATGGAAAGAATTGAATGTGAACACAATCAAATGGGACTAAGAATTTTGGCATGAATAGGAAGATAAAATCTTAAGCAACATATAAAAGTTGATGCAAATCCCCACCACTCCCAAGGGTTCACTTGACCTCCCAGTCTAAAGATCGTTTACACAATGGAGTTGAATTAGCTCATGGGTCCTTGCTAAGCCCTTAGAATTATTTACCACAAGACTTTTCCCTTTTCCCCACATGTAAAATCAATTCAATGAGGGTCTTAATGGTCTTAACAATCCCACAGAGTCTTCCACATGGCCCCAGGCCAAAAATGTGGGTTAAATTTCAAACGACGGTAAAATTTCGGAATTCAGAGCTCCGGGCTTCGAGAGTTCCAAAAGAAACACTCAAAATTTCTATCAAACATCAAAATTGCAAACATCTAAACAAAGAAAGGAATTGACGACCATCACTCCATTCTAGATATATGGTTTAGAATTACTTTGGGCTCCAAGACTTCAGAGCTATTCACTTCTCCCTGAATTTCTGAATGTCAAAGTCCTCGGGATCTATGACTCACCTGCTTCCAACAGTCGACGACTATGATGGACTTTAGAACTATGGGACTTTGAGAGTTCTCACCTCTTATCTCCACCAAACTTTTTAACAACCAAATGCTAAATTGGAGAAGGGATTTGATCGATGATCCATGTGTCTCTCTCTCAACAAATGGTTGATATCTACTCCGACCTTCGAGAGTTCTCAAAACTTAAAACCTTACACCTCTGCTCTCCCAGAAAGGTGGACTTCGGGACCATGATTGATCTGTGGACATGTGTAATCATGACTGGTATCCCATATTGACTTCAACACCTAGGACTTCGAGAAATTTCTGACCCAAAGAGACTCACCTCCCAATTCCTCTAGAGTGTCAAGTCTTAGAAAAAAAAATATGTTGACATGTATTCCTGAGACCAATGGTCAGGGTTTTCTCAGGGAACCAGATCTTTGGGGTTTTCTCCTCTTGTCAACACAATGACCCGATTCTACCAAAGTGTTGCACTACCAAACTATGCTCGATTTACTGACACATGGCCTTATAATCAACGGTTTGGGTCTACTCCGGGACTTTGGAGCTTCGGGACTTTCTTTCCTTTTCGGAATGAAATCCTAGTTCTTCTAGACTGGAAGACCTCCATATACCCATTCATCCATGGACAAATGTCCCTCATCTACCAATAGTCTAGATTGATTTCAGACATCGGGACTTTGGGGAATTTTCTTCCTCCGCAACGCACACCTCAAAACTATAGAATTGGAAAATTGCGAAGGAATTAAAGGGTTAATGGTCATGCTTCTTACCTGGACCCAACAACTATTGACCCTTACATTCAGATCTGATGGCTGGGGTCCGTTCTCCTTCTCTCTGCACTCCTCCTCCTATCTGGCACTAAATCTAATGGCCGATAGTTCCTATACAACCCATCTGGTGACTAATGTAGCATCATCCCTACCACAACTCCACTTTCCTTATGATGAAGGATTTCTAAATTTCTCAAAGGATTGATCTTTGAATTCTTCCTCTATAGGGTCGATCCTCTGAACTCTATTTATGTTTTGGAAAATGATACCCCTCCTGAGCTTTGGACATAACGAGTTCACCCACTCACTCCTTACACTTGTCTTGTTAGTCAGAAACTTAGACTATTTTCACCTTCTGTACTCCTTGTAGAGACTCTATGCACAATTGCACTATCTCGCCTCAGCTTCCAATTGCTCAAACTTCAAAGGGGTATCGACCCTTTGATCCTACAAATGGTTTCTTATTCCCTTCTAGTAGCCACTCTCTTCCTCCAAATATTTTACAACACTTCAGTAGTGTGTTGGCTTCATGCACTCCTTGGACTCAACTCTCGTTGAGTCTTGAACTTTAAAGACTCACTGGCACACTCCTTGCATTGGCTCTTAGAGTATTCAGTAACTATAATGTGCACTCCTTGCACTACCTCTTTATATCTTGAGAACGATTCTTATGTGCCCACCTAGAATTCTCCTCACAGAAATCCTGAACGAGTTCTTATGCACTCCTTGAGTAGGCCTCTTAGAGTCTTCTAATGACTCTAAGGTGCACTCCTTGCACAAGAGTGAGAGCCCAGAAACACTCAGAAAACTACAGACAAATAATTCTATCTATTCCTGCAAAGGAAACATTTACACATACATAGAACTCATTCATATACACAGAAACTATTTAGAAACAAAAGAGTTTTTAGAAAACACATGGAACACACACATAAACTCATATGCAGGGAAATCTTCTTTTTTTTATTAACACTGAATGGTATTTACAATGTATACAAGGATGGACTACAACAGAGTCTCAAATATTTCTCTCTTGTCCTCTCCTATTCTCTCCTACTCTCCTTCTACTCTCTAATCTTCCTCATGAATTTTTGATACAATGATCTTTTTACAAAAGAGGGGCTTCTTGAGCCTTCCTCCACCTACCTACATTAAATTACATTAATTCACATATAGTACAAATCGAATCTATATCTATCTACTTTCATCCATTAAAGGTGACTTTACACTCATCCTCACATATTATAGTAACTCATCCTTCCTTGATCCTTACAACATTAGATTTACAATGAATTTGATATTTAAACTCAAAATTGAGAAAGATGACACTTTTGTCTCCTTGGAATCTGCTTTGTCCTAGTGTGTTGTTGTGTTAGCTACTAATGCACTGATGAGTTGGAGAAATGATCCTTCATCATAATCCCATGCTGGAAAAAAATATGAGCTCATTCTCATGGCTCCTTTGCTACTGTGGTTCAGATCCTCCATGGTCTCAAACTTCACTTTGGATTTGTCCACCTACTCCTCCACTTTGTTGTTGTTTCTTCTACTGTCTTGCTTCTTATGCAAGTTCTCCTCTTGTCAACCTCCACCTATTGTTGATTGTCTTCTTTGTTGACTCCAACATCGACCTTCTTATCTCTTTGATCTCCTTGTCTAGTTGTTCCACGATCTGGATTCTCTCTTGTAGTCTGCTTTACTGTTGTATCTCCTTCTCTTCATCAATTTCCAACTTAAGATGTTGGATGAGCCTACTCATGGTTATTATTCTTTCTCCCATGGCGTCCAATTCTTCATACATATTAGCAAGATCCATGCTATCTTTTCTCTCTCCTGCCACGGGTTCCAATTGCACAGTTTCCATTTGTTCATCTTCCTCACTGCACTTTATGACAAATTCCACTGGATGCTCTTCTTTCCTCATCTTTTGGGAATATTTTAATGTATTATCCTTATTCTCCTTCATGAAAGTATTCGTTGGCTATATTTCCTCTACACCTATAAATTAGAATAATACACAAACTTTTAGTTCTAAAACAAATCGGCCTGATGGCCTCTTCCTTGGATTCTTCCTGCATCACCTCTTCATGTGAAACACATGCACTAGCCTCCACTGGGATTCTTGGTAGGAATATGTTGATTCCTCCAATGATTATAATGAACCTCTGATCCTCCTCCTCTTCTGTTAGCAATCCTTGTTGATATGAACTCTTTTCTGAATTCTCGAGACTCTCCTCTTTTCTTCCCACCTGGTAGCCTAACTTTTTTGTTCTTCCCTCCTGGAAATATGTGAGAAATTTGACCTAACTCTTCTCATTTTCCTTCTGGAAATCTAAAATATCTTCAACTAATATCTCTTCCTCCTCACTGAGTCTTTCTCTGCTTTTTGGTTCACATATGTAAACCATATTCTCCTCTGTGTCATTGAGGTTTTCCACTTGCATCAACCACCTCCTCAACATTTGTTTCTTCCTCCTGGAAATAAATTTCCATATAGGACACTTCACCTTATGCTTCATGGGTCACTCATACCTCCAACTCCCTTGTTCTTCTTGCTTCATCATCTGCACCAGTTTGTCGAGCTCCACTCTAGTCTCCTTTAGCTCTTTGTCCATATCCTCTTTTCTCATCAACTCGCGGTCTCCATTCGAGCCATGCTTATGGAATTTTGTAGAAATATTCTCTTTACCTTTCCCTCCAGGAAAGTTTTTTGTTTATTGCATATTGGCGATCTATTCCTCATAGACAGAGCCTCAATACTCTCTCTTCTTCTCCTTTTCCTATTGTCTACAAAAAAAAATCCACACTGATACCACTTGATGGTATCAGACAAAATATTTTATCTTTCCTACTATCTATAGAAAAAATAATTTCTCTTTCCTACTATCTACAAATAAAATCACACTCTAATGCCACTTGATGCAAACCCCCACCACTCCCAGGGGTTCACATGACCTCCTGATATAAGGATCATTTACACTAAGGAGATGAATGGACCCTCAGGCCCTTGCTGAGCCCTCAAAATTCTTTACCACAAGCCTTTTCCCTTTCCTCCACTAGTAAATTAAAGTTCACGAGGGCCTTAACACTCCCACAGAGTCTTCCATGTGGCCTCAGGCCAAAACCACAGGCTCACATTCAACACATGGAAAAATTCAGTACTTCGGAGCTCCGAGCTTTGGGAGTTCCAACAACAACACTCAATGTTTGTCCAGAATGACAAACTCGTGGACATATGAAAAAAGGAATGGATTGAAGACACTCACTCCATTCTAGATCTATGGTCTAGAATTAATCCAGGCTCTAAGACTTCAGAGATATTCACTGCTTAACTGCTTCTTATCCCCAAATTTTTGAATGCTGAATTCCTTGAGATCTACGACTCACCTACTTCCAACAGTCGATGCCTATAATGGACTTCAAAACTCTGGGACTTTGGGAGTTATCACCTCTAGACAGTCGAATTTCGCACTAGACAAGGGATTTGATCCACAATCCACACATCTCTCTCTCAACATATGGTTGAGATCTACTCCAACTGTTACAGGAGAACCCCCCTGTGAACAAGTGGATTTCCTCTTCGATACTAGACCCCTATAACCAAGATAGAAATGTGCTAATGTGGACACTAACATTCCTTTTCATGAAGCTAAACTATTTAAATAAGAAGAATAAATAAAGGTAATACCTTTACCGATGTTTTTCCTTGCTCGATCTAGGCTCATCTTGATCTCCAAGTTGTTCAGAAGGTCTTGCAATACAATGAGCAGCAACACCGAAACATACTTCCTACTCTACCATTATTAGCTTCATAATAGATCTATCAAAAGAAACAAATTCATGAAACATACACAAACTTAAAGGAAACATGCCAAGCACATATTTATATTAATGAAAACAAAGCAAAGTTCTTACAATCATAGATGTAGATGCAACAACTTCACCAATATCTCTTTGTCCAAACCCTTGCTCAAACGTTTCATGATCCGAATGACTATAATGTTCACTGATAAATATCCCTTATGATATTAATACACCATCAAAATGAATATTCTTTAGTGGTTATCTCACTTATGAGATCATAAGTTTGATGCCTCTAAACTGCCATGTGCTTTTCACCATGAGAAGGCCTCCTTATATAAGCTTGGAGAGGCCCAACCACCTTAGAGATTCTTGGGATAGGTTAAGGATCTTTCTCCATCAGTTGTGTATTTTCCCTAAGATCTAGCCTTGACCTTAGATTCAAATCCAACCAACTCCAGAGATGAGGGGGATTTATCCCTGATTTCCAACCAACTCCAGAGATGAGGGGGATTTATCCCTGATTTTCCTCAACAGTCCAAATTCTCTCAAATAGCCTAGCGCTCCCTCAAAAGGGGACACAGAGTGTTACAACGCTCCCCCAAAGAGTGGTATAGAGCGTTGGCACTCCATGACAATGGCTAGGGGAGCGCTGCCCAAAATTCCCTTAAAAAATCCCAGTGCTCCCCTAGAAGGGTGTACAGAGTGCTGGAACGCTCCCCCAAGGAAGGGTAGGGAGTGTTGGCACTCCCTGATAGTGGGTAGGGGAGCGCTGGCATCCAAAAATGACTTTTGAGTGGTTCTTTCCATGGAAAAATCTTTTTACTCTTCATCATATGATTTCTCCTTTTTAAACCATTCTTTGAGGGTGTCTCAAGTGTCCTTGTGATTTCGTTAGAGACACGACATAAGTGAGAGGTAGTATGATGTTTGTGAGACTTGCGACCAAGATGTGACACTTGTAATGATGACACTAGGTCATCATTGAAACGAGTAATTTTGATGTGTAACAATAAGTGATATGGAAAGTTTGCAACACTTGTGACACTTGCAGCCAAGATGTGACATTAGGTCATCACTAAAATGAGTAATTTTGATGTGTAACACCAACCTTTAGGCCTTCAAGAGTTCCCGAACCTTAACACCTTACACCTTTGCTCTCCCGGACTACCGGACTTCCAGAATACGATTGATATGAAAAAAAAATATTTTTCTTTTTCGATCTTGTTCAAATTACTTAAGAAAAGGAGACCCCTTGGAGTCTTATTTAATCTCTTTTCAAACTCTCTAAAATTGAAAATATTGTTCAACAATCTTGTTTCCCTTCATGCTCACCAAAGTGAAATTTGAAGTAACATATTTTTGGCAATAGTTTACCCCTTTTCGGTCCATATGGATAATTTTATGAAAACTTTACACCCTAGGAGCTACAATTCGCTAGGAGAGTATCCTTAGGAGTAAGTTTAACCCTTTTTCGGGCATGAGGAACTAAATTTGTAAAAAAGTACCATTCTCCCTAGTTTTGGTTTTTTTGGGGGGGGGCTTAGATATTATTAGGAAAAAGAAAACCCCTTGGAGTCTTATTTAAGACATTTTGAGACTCCCTAAATAAGAAAAGATCATCGAGTGACCTTGTTTCTTTCACACTCATTAATTAGTCCAGAAGGAATATCTATCTATAATAACTTTAAATCTTTTTACATCCAATAGATTACACAGGAAAAGGTACGCCTTGGGAGACATGTCTTGTCGCGAGAGTTCTCCTAAGTTATTTTTTATACTTTTTAGGGCTCATGGGAATAAATTACGAAAAAGGATGAGTGAGTCCATAGTTAAACTATTTTCATACTCCTTAAAAGTGAAAATATAGTCTAGTGATCCTGTCTTTGTCATGCTCATTAAAATGGTTTTGAAGACACATCCTTTTGGTATAAGTTTAACCCTTTTTCGGACTGACTGGACTAGGTATGAAAAAGGAATACTTTGGCCCTAGTGACCAAAAGAGTTATATTTGGTATGATTTTATTCTTTTTCAGGCCCTGGAAACTAACCATATGAAAAATATAACTCTGAATTCTTCTTTTAGTGTTTTTTAGACTCTCTAAAAGTGAAAAACTGTCGAGATTACCTTCTCTGGGCTTGTAAAACTTTACATGGAAGGAGTCTCATTGTGTCATTTTGTAATCACATCACATGTCTCATCCTTTCATATTTGGCCTAATTTCGGCTTCATGTTGCTATTATAGAACCTTTGGATCATTCCTTAGGTGCAAGCCTTGTAGCATTTTTTCCTTTTCTATCCGACACCTTCACCCTTGGAGAAATTTTCTCGAGTGCCCTTATCCTACACATGTCTCCTTGCACTGAGCATCAATATGTTCCATTCTCTTGGAACCAGTTTGATTTCCCACGAAACTCATTCCTCCTTTGTAACATAGAATTATTTTATTCTTTTTCAAGCTCATTAAATAGGTGAAAAAGACAAAAAGATCAAATATTCCAAAAAGAGAGGATGGGGAAACATTCTCTTTTGTTGGCACCAATCAAGTCACCCTTGGACAAAGCACATTATTTTGTTTTTCCTTCACACATTTGGATATAGTATGTCCTTAGGAAGCTATTCTCATTACATAGAGTTGTGTCCTCCTCCATTTGGTTACTCTTCCAAACAAATGGACAGTTTGTGTTGCCTCCTGTCCCACAAACTTATGTCAATAACATGCTTCTTGAGTATTTTCATCTATCATACTATTTCCCAAGGTGAATTATTGAAACCTGAGTCAACAATTTTGTAATAATTCTCTTTACCTTCATGAGTCAGTCGTCCTAAGAGTCTTGCCAAGTTCGGTGCTTGATAATCAAGGTCCTCTAGTATTTCCACAAAAACATGTCAAAGGCCTTTGAGTAGTGAGCTTTATACTCCTATTATACTCCTACTTGAGTTTTGAAGTTATTGCTCGAGTTATAAATATATGATCTCCATCCACAAGCATTGATGCCTCATAAAGATTCCTATGACATTATACATCTTCTAATGATTTTGAGATGAAGATCTGTTGTGTATTGTCCGTGGATAAAATTAATATTGGAATACACATTGATCATGTAGCCATGATTAGTATATATATAACATGGATATATGATGTACTTGATTGAAAACTATTCTTATCTTGTCCTGAACATGGGAGTGCCCACCTCAGTGATTTTTATTATATTATTGCAGATGAAGCACTCATGGATACTCTCTTGGGTTTACTCAACTCCAGTGCTTTCCCACTTTATTAAATATGTTGTAATGTATTTCAACCATTATTTTCTCTTATGACCTCAGACATTAGGGGGCATCTATTATAACTCAAAATTTCACTACTATGCATCTCTGGAGTTGGCCTACTCATTCATACATTTACCAACCATTTTTGATGGAGTTCTTCTAAAAACATTTTTTTTGTATGGAATGCATGCTATGATGCATAGGAAGAGTGCGTAAATACACTATATACATGCCTAAAATACCACATACATATTCCAGATGCATAACTAAAAGCATGTGTGTACTCTAAAAAGTTGCAAAAGAATATAAAATCCATGCTTTCCAATGGAGTTTACAGGCTATTGAAGGTTTTTCAACCCTTTTACCTCATGTATCCCTTCTCAAAATGAATTAACCATAATATTTTCATATAAAAAGGGCCCTAGGGGGGTCATTTGGTGATATCAAACGAGAGGCAAGAGAATAATTCCAAATTATCTCCCTATGTATTCCAAGCATTCTGCATTCTGCTCTAAGTATCATCCTCAACATTCCCTTCCATTCATCCTCCTTATACCATCCATCCTTTTCCCTTATATTGGCATGTTGGTGGTTAGTATAGTATATCAAGAATAATGCACTTGGAGACAAAGTAGAGGAACCCAGATGAGGTTCATGGACTAGCACCAACAAAATTCAGGTTGTAACTTCCAATTTTGTTATTAATAAAAGAGAAAACTTCTTTTCCTAGATCTTTATGTCTATGTGTTTGTATTTGTGATTTTTTTCATGAATAACTAACCCTTTAGATAATCTCGATAATTAAGAATATGCTTTCATATTGTTTTCTGTAACATTGTTTCAGGCCATCTTTGGGAGGAAGCCAACAATCTTCAAAAATACAACAATTGGGAGGGATAGAAGACATCCGTAAGGAATTAAGGTACATGTTTCGATATTCTCTCTCTTCCCTTAATTATTGTAAGGTATTTTTTGGTTTGAGTAGAATAGGATCTTTTTTTTCTTTTAAGGTGTCAAGGCTTTGCCTAGTCGCTAGACCCATATTTGGGGGATTTTCCCCATAGCAGGAAGCTTGAGGAGAGAGTAAAGGAGGTTCATAAGTCAAAGAAGTCATGCAATGAAAAACCAATTATGAAAGAATAAATAGATCATCCCATAGGTAGACATGCTCAGACTCTGAATGAGCATGGTCGCTAAACAATACATTACGGATCCATAATGTGAAATGCTATACCATGGCCAAAAAAGAATACAAAGTGGATCCATGTCATCAATAGGAATATAGCCTTGAGACAATACAATGTGGATCTACATCATGAACACAATCAAAACCACCAACAAATATAATATGGATCTATGAAACAACATATAGATATCAGGAAGACAATGAGCACCGAGGAGAGTGCCCTTGAAGTCTTCAAAGTATAGAAGTGATATACTCCATCGCAACTTGGGAGGGGATGTTGTGAAGGAATGATGTGTTCCCAGACCTAAGGTGTTCATCCCAAACCCTTGTGGTACAAACATAAATCATGTGAATAGATGAGATAATGTCAAGCATGGTAGAAACCATCTTATTAACAATCATTGATGTATATCATTAATAGACACAATGGGACCAACCGACGATGAAAATGGAACCCAGGGTACCTATTAAAATCTAGCAAGTGTGAATATATGATTTGGTGTTAAAAACTCATAGAATCAATCAATCATTGAGAGTTAATGAAGTAAACCCACTGTGGATCTCGAGGAGGCCTACCACTAAGGACTTCATGCTCCAAGGTACTAGATAGTTTCTATATAACTCTCCTAGATAATCTATTGAAGTCAATATGAATAGATATATCAAAGGAGGGCCTTGATGTATCCCCCATCAATCGACAAGAAACATACACCAAGATATGATGTGAAGAGAGAGTATCAATAAGTACAACTAACACAAGGTTGGTCGACTCAGAAATTCAACAAAATAGCATATGAATGACTCAGTATTAAACTTCTCTTAAACATATAGCATGAAACAATGTTGATATGGAAGTAAGACACAAGAGCTAGAAAAATATAGTTCAACAACAAATGATTCATAGAAACACTCTCTATAATGATTGGAATACTAACTAGTCAGAGGAGTATCTCAGAATCACATTAATTGGATGACTCCTAGGCAAGCGAAAATCCAACTGTATGATGAGGACTCAAACAAGCTCCATGTTCAATGGAGACTCAACTGACGCTACAATTTTGAGAATATACCAATGGTGAAACCCCTCGCACTCATTTTTTATATTTTCTTAGAATTTTTTTCATCCTTCATGATTTAACAACCAGGAAGGAGGAATAAAAGTATGCTCAATCTCCTTTATGATTTAATGAGTAGGAAATATTGACTCAAATAAGATCATTCTTGTCTCTTTTTTGTGTCTTATATTGAGTTCAAAAAAGAGATAAAAGTGTATTCAACAAGATATTTTTCATATGCTTTTATGAGTTTAAAAAAAGAGATAAAAGTATACTTGATGGGAGAAAATGAGTGGCTTAAAAACATGCTCCTATGTTCCATGTGCATGGAATTTACCTAAGAAAAATGAATGAAAATGGTACATGTAAGTGAGATCCACTCTTAGCAATTGTTCT
>CBVK0101167850.1:0-26449 GCA_900067695.1 Picea abies
AAAAACTTTGCCTTGGATTCTTCGTTTCTACTTCTTTTCTGGATTTAACGCCTCTTCTCATTGGCGTGGTTCGGTGGTATCATAGTTCTTCGATATTGTATTTACTTAGGTGATTTTTTCCAACATGGAGCATGTAACAATTGTATGACAATGTACTGTGTCGATCCACCAAGCTTTTATGCAAACAAAAAATCGATTACACACAATTTCAAACCAATGTTCAATTATATTCGCAATATAGATAGAACATAGCAATACAAAATTATAATGTTGCAGCAAAATCATCATTCTTGTTCCTAAATATGCAATTATTAATCTTTAATGCTAACACCCCATAATGCAAGAAGTTTAATACTTAAGTTAATATGTTACGGTCATGGAAGAATGTATCAAGAACACACTTACACCGACACGTTGCAATAAAATATAATCTTCAACAAAGCATTTGCTGACAATTAGTAGAAAATGATGGTTTTTCAACAATGGGGCTTGTTTGAAACCAATTCACACTTACGAAAACTGCCCTCCTCCTTTCTATGTCCCCAATCTTTTATCCCCACTGTAATTTCTCTTCCTGGTTACTTAATCATTTTTTTCCAAAAATGCCTTAAACAAACACACATTTGAGATGAGTTTAGTGACCATTCAGTGGATGTCACAGTCAGACTTATTGATCTTTTCTTGTTTTCACCATCGTTCTAATTGACTTCCCTTATGGAAAACTAGGTTTTCACCCTCATTCTAATTGTGAATACAAGGTTTATAGGTTTTTTTTATATGTCGTTATATTTATTAGTGAATAATAATTTTTTTCTTCTTCCTGACAGTCATTTTATTAGGGGGTTTGGTTTTAGAGAGATTTTTTGGGGTTGGCAGATTCATGCATTTCGATCGAGCGCTTCCCCTTTGTCTAAATTTGGCCTCTATTGTTTTGTGTCCTACAAGTATCACCCATAGTTCTGTGATATACAAATTGACAGGCGGACTTGTACGCTGGCTAGCTCAACATTGCACTTCTATTTTTTCGTGACCTCCAAACATCATTCAAAGTTCCACGATCTACAAATTGACACACATGCTCCAGGGCTGGCGAGCTCAATATTTCCATTGTTTACGAACGGAAAAGTGCTAAAACAAGCCACATCCTACATTTGCGTCATAGAGGTTATATTAAAGGGAAAAGCATGTCCTCTATAGTTCCATGTCCTACAAATAGCACCCAGAGTTGGGCACAATACAAATTGACAACCAGACTTGCGGGCTAGCTGGCTAAAACAATGACTCGTAGTTCCGTGATATACAAATTGACAGATGAAGCATACAATGAAGAACCAAGTAAAGTCATGGATCATATTCCTAGTCGTTGTTTTTTGTGCCCGCCACCTTCACACTTATTTCCAAGTATATATCTTGGCAGGAAATGGGGTATCTGTTACAGATGTGCATATATTGGCCCTTCTTTTCCATCTCTGCCTGACCGTTTCCATATTCCATACTTAGCCACTTTCCCAGAATTCTGCAAATATACAAACTAGCCGCTAAATTGCCCCATCATGCTCTCTTCCATTTTACACGTTTTGCAGTCAAAAATTCCGATACATAAAATTTGACCGTGGGACACTCGCCTCTCCTGAGTATCCCTCGTAACCCTATTTTGAATCCTGTCTGACCTCTTTTCATACCTTCCCATTTGTTCCTTGCTCTCCCTCGTCTCCCTGACCTTCGCACGTGTCTATAATAAAGAAATGTTTATATATATATAGTACATTTTGCACTGAAAACTTTTGAGACATGCTATTTGATTGCCAGGTCCTCACGTCTCCTATGGAACTATTGTCACCCCATTTTGAAGTGCACCCACCCACTTTCCATACTTCACCATTTCTTCAAATTTCCTCCATGGATCATCGGGTTGGCGGGTTCAAGAAATACCCAATTCCTAATCATTGTTTCTTGTGCCCACGCCTTTTTGCAATTAGCAATTACCATTTATATATAAGATATTATTTCTAGGTATTCAATTAGAAAACGTTAATGCTACACCAGGATTTGAGGAAATATCCCATTAATAATAATGGGACAGAAGTCCACGGCAACTGTTTCCTAGATGACTCTTTATATTTTGTATTTCACAGTCAAGGAACAAGCCATTTTTTATTGGGGCAAGTTAATTTCCCATGAAATTTGTTCCCAATTGTCAATCTTCAAAAGGGAAAAGAAATTTTATATGTCGTCCTACTTATTATTTGTGATAGCACATTGCTACCAGTTTCCATAATTGTCTCTGTCCAACAATGTCAACTGGGAATTCGACCCAGTAACGTTCTCGTACCAGGCCTTGTGGAAGCACAAGGCTTCCCTTTGTTTTTATGAGGTTTTTAATGGCTTTGTGTCTATTTTAAAAGTTTTGTTGTTAGGAGAAGATGCTCCCCGCATATTTGAACAGGAAACCAGTTTTTTGGAGAGGAAGGGGACACTTGAACATTTCGATAATTACACTGTGATAAGAATTTTTGGCTCCACGGAAAAACCTTCTCTCCTTTCATGTCACATTACAGACAGAATGTTTGTTGCAGAAGTAGCACGAAAATACAACCACTAGTTGCATCTATTGCAAAAGAAGAGAAAAAAATAGTTCATTCCTCTGCCTTGGAAATTCGGGGACTTCATGTTGAAAAATGTCAACACAATTAATGAATTTGCAGCACTTTCTAGCAACTTCAACCTGAGATATGTTGAAATCCTAAGAGGGTTTGACCCCGATAATATTTTTCGACAACATTTACAAACACTTGGCCTCGGCGATTGTTTCTTCGAAAAACACCTGTCCGAAAATAGAAACACTAGCGATAAACACTCTTGCTTATGATGCCAGCAACCTAGACACACTGCAAAACAACACTAAATTGTACAGGCAACAGGGAAAAGACATCAGTGAGAAGAGTGTTAATCGGTGAATAACACTCCAAAAAGTATGACATCCCAAAGCATCGCTCCAACGGCCCACCATAGCAACAAAGTAACTCAGAGTTCTTCAAATGGAGGAGGAGATAATGACCCTCCTCACTATAAAATTGATAGTTCTCACAAGCTTCTAGTAGACAAGAAGAGGGAAAAAAATGTGGGATAGGCGAAAGAGACCGAAATTCAAATTGAGAACATGGAACTTGAGCCTGATCTAGATAGCATGCTTCGCTACCTTGATCATCCTAGAGATGCCATCTAGGATATTCATCCAATGGACATATATGATACCAAAAATTTTGACGGAGATGAATCCATCATGTTCCAAAGAGTTGTTTTTGATAGCCAGTCCAAAAAAATGATCATTGAAAAAAAAGATGTAAAAATTAAGAAAGGAAAATCTCGTTCAAAGGTTGACCTTGCCAACATGCGGTCATCCCAAATATATCAACTTCACATAGCGAGCGAAGATGCACTTCATGATTCCATTGGAGGCATCAAGGCTGAGAATGCTAGACTGAAGGACTGGGTTAAGGAATTGGAAGTGTCTTTGACTCCTATGTCATTCCTTGCCAATCCTTTGGAAATAGCCATGTCTGGCACCCCTGCAGCCAACTTAAAAGGATCCTCCAGCCTCCTCGCATCTTGTAGAGGATATGTGGAGAATAATATCAAGAAAATAATGGAACTGTTTACTGAGGCATGGGAAACATCACAAACCATCACTTCCCTTGGAGCCAGGGCACATAGTTTGCTCGAACATTTGCAGGTGGAGTTAAAAGATGAAGAACATTTCTATTTAAACATGGTCCTTCCTTTTGGCACCATTGTCAACAACATGACAGAAATAAAAACAAGACAACAAGATATTCCATCCAAAAATAGGATCGGTCAATTAAACGCATGTTGGAAATAAAAACTGAAGAACCTGCATCTCATTGTTCAGTCATGTGAACAAACCATATCAAAGAAAGAAAAATTATTCACAAGGTTGTCAAGAATAAACTTCGAAGACTCCAACTTAATCTTCAACTCCTTGCCCTTAACTAGGCAAGACTTCGATAAACAGGTTGATATATTTAAGGCATTGTCTTTGGAAAAGTTTTACAACATCTTTGAATATGATCAAGATCACGTCGACCACTGGTTAGTCCACTATTTAGTACAAAATGAGGAAATTCATCAGGCTCTGTGTAATCTATCTATCGACTTCTGGGAATTAGAAAATGAACTATTCAACATAAAAATCCAGAATGAGATCAATGTCTCCCCAATGAGAAGCTACATTGAAGAATGGCTTGAAAGGGAGTTGAAGCAGGCCGCGGATGAAAGGAAACAGGCAGTTGCCACAATTCCAGGAGTTGTTGATGACATCAATGAAACAATAGCCGCAAGAAAATAGAAAAAGGGCTCATATGTACCATCACTGTAAGTCTATTGATCGCATCTTGCTTTGTTTATCAACCCAGTTATTCCACTTTTTTAAATAGAAATGTCTATCCAAACACTAATACCTTTCAATTTATTTTTTTTGCAGGTATTGCACTCTACCGTCCCCCACTTCTTCTTTCTACAGTCTTGTTTCTTGTACATATTTCTCTTATGGTCTGCGGGAACCCCAATCACATTCTATATGACAAACGCATTGAAATTTCCAGTAATATGTAACAGACTTTTATTTTTTGATATATTTCAAATAAAACTATTTTTTATCTCCTTTTAAATTTATGTCCTCGTGCATTTTTTATCTTTCACCAGTCTATATGACAAATGTATTTAAATTCCTTTTAAATTTATGTCCTCATACATTTTTGTCTTTCACCAGCTTATATAACAAATGCATTTAAATTTCCATGAACTTTTAACTTATTTAATATATTTCAAACTAAAGTAATATGTAATAGACTTTTATTTTTTGATATATTTCAAATAAAACTGTTTTTTATCTCTTTTTAAATTTATGTCCTCATACATTTTTATCTTTCACCACTCTATATGACAAATGCATTTAAATTCCTTTTAAATTTATGCCCTCATACATTTTTATCTTTCACAGTCTATATGACAAATGCATTTTAATTTCCAGGAACTCGTAACTTATTTAATATACTTCAAACTAAACTATTTTTTTCTTCCACTATGTACAAATTGTATTTTGTTATATACTTTCAAAAAATAAATAGGGCTCTACAAGCCACATGTCATTTGCTACATGGAAATTTAAATTCCTTTTAAATTTATGTCCTCATACATTTTTATCTTTCACTAGTCTATATGACAAATGCATTTAAATTTCGAGGAACTTGTAACTTATTTAATATATTTCAAACTAAAGTAATATGTAACAGACTTTTATTTTTTGATACATTTCAAATAAAACTATTTTTTTATCTCCTTTTAAATTTATGTCCTCATACATTTTTATCTTTCACCACTCCATATGACAAATGCATTTAAATTCCTTTTAAATTTATGTCCTCATACATTTGTATCTTTCACCAGTCTATATGACAAATGCATTTAAATTTCCAGGAACTTATAACTTATTTAATATATTTCAAACTAAATTGTTTTTTCTTCCACTATGCACAAATTGTATTTTGTTATATACTTTCAAAAAAAAAATGGGGCTCTACAGGCCACATGCCATTTACTGCATGGATACCACCTGTGCCTCATGTTTCTTGCCACTCTCCTACTTTTCCCTATCCAATTCAACCCGGCAGGGACTACGATGCCACACAACCTTGTTCATATTGGCTTATGGCTATAAATGAGACTTACTTAATGAAAAAACATTCTACTATTATTTTATTTCTGAATTATTATTTTTTAGTAAAAAAACATTGTCAAATTTATGAATTATTATCTTTTAATGAAAAAACATTTTCATCTTTTTCATTCACCGGATCTAATTATGGTCTACCCAAATTGTTGTCTAGCCAAATTAGCATAGTCTACCCAAATTTACTGTCTAGCCAAATTAGCATAGTCTACCAAAATTATCACACTCCACCCTCTTCATATTGTTTCTTACCATCAATTTCATTTGCTAGTATGAAAAAATATCGCTGTTGAGCATGCTTCAATGTTGACCTTTTCCCAGCCTTGGATTTGCCAAGTTCCTTTTATGCATCTAACCCCAATCCCTCTGAGGTATGAGAACCTTTTGAGTGAAGTTGAGGGCACAAAAAATAAGGATCTCGACCAGAGGAAGTAGACCAAGAGCCCGATAATCGGGTTTTGGGGCTTTGTAGATTTCCCAAAAGGATGTTATTAGAATCCTTAGACATGTCAACATACAAAGGTACTTCTTCTCTACCCCTATAAAGACTAGTAGTCGAGAACCTCTCTGGATAAATACCAGGGATCGACCCTTCCTGCTAGAGAGACACTAACATAAAGTTCATGCTATAATTATGGATTGGAAACAAGAGCGGAGGAAATCTTAGCAAATCCTTCTTTTTGATGGCACACTCTCAGACCATAGGGATTTGATCTTACTCCATTGGAAGGGAGAGAAATCCAAATCATCCTCGAAAAAATCCCCTAAGGAACTAATTGTCTTGTGTGGTTATTCATACTCAACCCAAATCACAATGTCACCCACAATTTGTTTTTGTTGAAGTCCCATATTTTCGAGCATAGTCCTCTGGAATATGATATTTTTGACTATTCTTCAATGAATCTGGAAACGCTAGAAAAACCCTTTTCCTGTTGTGGGAGGATAGGATTTGGCCTCGACACTGCATTCTTTGAAAGAACTTCCTCTTGAGATTTAAAGTGGAACTGCAACTAAGAGTGCTTCAAAACATGGCGGACCTTGTAATAACATGAACATCTAAAAGGACCTTGTGACAAACTTCCAATTTTTACATGCAAAGCCCACAATCACACACTAGGATTAATTAAGGGAATTTTAACCAAACATGTCCGTAATGCTTATATAAAATGTTAAATAGTTATTAAATAAATTACACATCTCCCTCATATTAAGTTGTGGAAAGAGCCTTTGCAATCATTTTCAAAAATATTTAAATAAATATTTTTAAATAAATTGCTTTTAAATTTTGTATGATAATATTATAAAATTTATTTTTTTAATATTAATAAATTTTTTGAATCTAAATTTTTTCATATTTCATTTATAAATTTTTAATTGTAAAATTTGTAAAACATGTTTAATTTATTAATAAATGTTAAATTATGTTATGTAACTTTTTTAAGTCACAAGCATATTAAAAATTAAGTTAAAACAATAAATAATAACATTTTAAAAGATTTAATTTATTTATATAATAATTTTAATATTATTTTATTTTTTATTTACTATTATGTCAATAAACCTATATTTTTCACATTATTTTATAATTTATTTTACTTTTTACTTACTATTACATTTTACTGTGAAGATAATGTTAATATAATGTTAAGTAAATATTTTAAAAATAGGAATAAGTTATAAATGAATTAAATATTTTTAAAACTAATATTTCAATCAAAAATACTAACCAAATATAACATTAAAATATTTTTAAAAATATAAAATAAAATTTTTCTAAGAGTAAAAAAAACTTTTGGATTCATATGAGAATATACATGTTGCATTTTTTTATGCAAGATTTTGAAAGCTTTCTTAAGAAGCTATACAATTTATATATTTTTTACTTCAAAAGGAGTCTTTAAAAGCTTTTTTCAAAAAATTTATAGAATATGTTCAAACTGTCCAAAAACATATACATCTTTAGAAAAAGAAAAAGAAAAAATAAAATTTCAAATGCGAGATTCCATTGTTTTAGTTTTTGTTCCTTCAAAGAATCCATAAAAGTCGAAGGCTCTTTTTGGCAGTTGCAATGATTCTTTTGAGAGTTCATTTACCTTTGTATTAAGTTCTCTCGGAATATGCTCGAAGGAAAGTTATTCAAGTTTCGGAAAGTAATTTTGATGTCTCTTAGCAATGAGGCCAACCTTGGGTTTTGAATATTATTGATACCCCTTGCCTAATCAATCACCAACTTGGAATTGCCGAAAACTTGTAATTTTGACACGTTTTTTTTTTTCTTTTGCAATTTCCAATAAGTTCTGCTTTGTTATTTGTTTCAACCCGTGGCGTATATCTCATGTGAATGTAATGATTGTGACTAATGAAAAGAACCACCCCCACTCTGCAGGAAGAATGGTGTCCTTGACTAACCCAGTCGAAGAAACCCCAAGGAATGGTGTAATCAATGGGAAGGGGGATTACTATTTTAGATTTATTTGCCCTTATTTTTTCCTTGAACTCTTCTCCCTAACTAAACTAGATAAAAATATAAAATAAAATTGTTTTCTTTATTTAAAAAATAATTTTATAATATACTTTATATCAGAAATTATTAAATAATTTTATAATATACTTTATATTAGACATTATTAAAAGAAAATTATTTTTTTTTTATTTAATTCATTTTCTTTTTCATGAAATGTCTAGGTATTGTTACAATGGTAGTGATGTTTTAAAATTTCAAAGGTTATATTTATTAATTTTGCATTGTTTTTTAAAATGGCATGAATGTCAGGTATCACTACAATGGTAGTGATGTTTTAAAATTTCAAAGGTTACATTTATTAATTTTGCATTGTTTTCTTAAAATGGAATGAATGTCTAGGTATCGCTACAATGGTAGTGATGTTTTAAAATTTCAAAGGTTATATTTATTAATTTTGCATTGTTTTTTAAAATGGCAGGTGTCCAATAGTAGCGATATTTTTTTAAATCGCAGGTGTACAATAGTAGCGATATTTTTAAGGGTAAAGCTCATGTTCTTCCCTTTATGATGTGGACATAACCGGTTAATAAAACATATCAGATGTGGTTAATAGAATGAGAATGATGCGGAGATAAGCAACATTATCGTGAAAACAAGAGAATAAAAGTGATTCGCGGTAGTTGTAGGAGTAGGTTAATTCGGGAGTAATTTTTTTTTTTGAGTTTTTCTTTTCAGTAAAAAAAATGAACTTGGATTTGGTCAAATTTTTAGAGATAGTTTAAATTTTGCATAGATCAAAGTTTCATGTATTTCAAATCTTTTTTCTAAAAATTTTGTTCCATTTTAAACTAATTCAGATGTTCAAAAAATAGATCACAGTTCCATATTGACCGAAAATTTAAAAAAAAACCGTCAAAAAATTTACTTTAAAATAACTCGGTAAGTTAACCCACTCCCTAGCGGTATGCCCAAGTGAATATGTATACCACCCTCTCTTTAAGAATAAAGATGGTATTGTGATAATGGATCCATTGATTTAGATTTAGATTTAAATAAGATATTGTGTTCAAAATAAAAGTTATGATAAAATTGTTATTTTTAATAATTTTTATTTAAATATTTATATGAGTTTTACAATGTTAATAATGTTAATAATTGTAATTTAAAATTTTATATAATTTTTAACATTTTAATCATTTTCATTTGAACATTTGTATAATGTTTAACTAACTAATTAATTAGGAGTAATAAACATTAATTAATTGGAAGCAATAAACATTAATGATACACATTTTTAATAGAATATATATTAGAGTTTAGATATAGAAGAAATAGATGCATGAAATATAAATGATACATGTTATTTAATGGAGTTCTCAATCACTAGATGCATAGAAGTTCTAGACGTATGTATTCCAAATCACATACCCCATGTAATAGTGTTCTTAACCGCTAAATAAATGAAATATGACATAAAGAAAAAAGAAAGAATAGATACATCCACAATCCTTGATTTCTTTTATTAAATCAAGGCCAGACTCTCAAGCCTCTTACAAAAATTTTAAGAGGTTGTCACCATCTCTGGTTGTTACTAGATTGACACAACTACAACCACTCTCCATGTGACTACAATTTGCAAGTCAAAAACTTCTCACCAACTACCACTCAAAGGTTGAAGGTAGTTGAAGGACTGGACTTCTACACAATAATGACTAGTGCCTCTATCTACTTCTGCCACCATTTAATGGAGCTTTACTTAGAGGCCAAAATTGTCTTTCTTACTTGTCTGCATACAATTTTATACATAGATGGAAGAATGTGAATGGTCTAACCCATTAATTTAATCATCCAATCGATTTGCATTCATCGGAGTTGATTCCCTTCTTTTGCTGACATAGATGGAGGTCAAATGTTCTTCTTATTACTTGAGTTATTTCTTCCTCTTGTACATGCTCAAATTAATCCTTCCTCAATAATTTGCTAACTCCATGGTCTATGAACCTTCCACATTCCATTACTTCGTCAATAATGATGGAAGTGTAGTCAATGGTGGAATTTTAAATCGTTCTTAAGCCTCCATAGTGCATATGATAGTTGGCATAATGAAAAAATACCTATCATAGAAGATATTATGTGTTGTTATCTCTTCTACAACTAAGTATTTCTTCTACAAAAATTTATGTAGTAGTTATCTTTACATATGTAGAAACTATTATAACAAATACTCTAGCAATTATCTATTCATCTATGACAATTGTTGCAGTAGTTATTTCTTCTTTCATAGAAATTGTTATAGCAATTTATGTAGCAACATAAAATCTAAAACAACATCTAAACTACAAGAAATGATGAGATGTGCAAGATAAAATTTTGTACCATAGACGTTCCTCCATTAAAGTTTACTCAAAATTGTATGCATACATTGACTTTCCTAAACGTATGTCCATTGAAGGTGCTTAAAATGTGTAACACCCCATTTTGATTCCCCAATTAATTTGTAATTAGTTATGGTTAGTGATGGTATTGCCTCAACATATAGACAATGTTACCATACCGTGGTAATCTAGACAATGTAAATTGTATTATGGTGTAATAAAGAAGCCAAACAACTAATTGAAGGGTGAAGCACCAGTACTAGCCATGATACCATCAGAGGGAATAGTGAAGGGACCTAGTGGGGATTCATCATGCTAAAGATCCCAAGCCACTTTGTTGAATTACTTTTGGGAATAATCAACTATTTCCCTTTTTCTTGAATTAAAAAAAATCAGTTAATGAGGGGAGGTTAGTAGTTGATGAGTCAACCACCTATACTGAATGCATGTATGGTGGGTTGGGTGGGATAGTTGAGCACTGTCAACAAGGGTACAATCAATACCACCCCATTTATTATGTTTGACCCACAATTTCTTCCTGACATAAGGAGAAGGTAAGGTTAAGAACCTTCAAGGAGATGTGTGATGATTTGGGGGAGAAATCCACGAGTGGGGGGGCATTGAAGTGGGATTCTAGTTCGAAAGTGCAGAGCAGCAAGAATGTATGACTAGGTAGAGAACCCTGAACCTTACCTAAGATGAGAGGGTCGTTGCTTGAATTTTGTCGTCTAATTGAGATGGCATTGAAAGGGAGGGAACTGAGAGACTATAGAGGAAGATAAAGGCCTCCCTTGTGATAAAATACTCTAGTTGAGAATGTATCTGAGATGGCTTATGGAGGCCTTGGGCTTGGTAGGTGTAGAAAAGGGTAATTTTCTAGAAGTCAATGTAGTGAAGGAGAGTAGCCTTCACACTTCCCATTTCTCTAAGAGAATGGAAGTTCCCCTTGCGGTAATGGTTTAAAACCCTAGTAATTTGGCATAAATTGTTGTTGTATACACGTGGAAAGTTTCCAGGACATGGTTCAAGGCTTGTGGGAAAGAATATAGAGGAATTTGAATTTTCCTAGATTTCCTTTCCTCTTGAAAACCATGTAATGGAGGACTTAGGGAGAAATCCCAAAATTTGGATTGTGTACTAGGTTGTCGAGCTGACAAAGATGGGAAAGAACCTTGCACATGATAAAGGGAAGAAGACTAGATCTAGGTGCCTTGACACATAAATAATTTTAATGGAATCTTGACTAGGAGTAACTACGACATCCTGACTATAAAATATCTAGGATTTTTTGCAAGGGACTCTCCCAAAATCTCCATATCCTATATCCCTTCTTGAAATTGCAAAAGGAACCTCACAATGGAACTCAGACATCTAAACAATGAACATTCAGAGTTCTTGTAAGAGGGGACTTGGTTAAAAGTTCTAGATCCTAGAGGTTGGACCCAACCTTGAACAATGAATAAGCACGGAACCCAAATGTGAAACCTTGGCCCCATGGAACCTCAAGCCTCAAAATGTTTGGAAGATGTTAGGTAAGAAGGACATGCCACCTGACATTGAATCCACACAATTTTTCGAGTCCAATCAAGAAGCGTCAGGTAGAAGGTGACACGGGGAGAGGACATGTGTCCCTTTATGATGAATTCAGATGGAGAAGGAAGGTTAATGGTCGAGTATATTTAAATCCCACAATGATATGTATCGGCATATCAAAAATCCTTCTATCGTTGAATTCATCAGAAGAATGTTCACAGAAGCATCCATTCGGGAATTCCATTGGTGACTTCGCGTCCCAAAGAAGTTTGTCCGAACAAGTTAAAGGCCATGCATATTTGAGCCAAAAATGGATAAGAGCCGTCATATTTAGTAGATCTCGGTCGTAAGATCTGTCAGAGTCATGGAATTTCATTAATGGTCGTGCAATTTTGGGAACCTGTAGAGATCTAGATTGTCATCAATATGTTCAAGATAAGTCCAATAAAAAATTATTCTATTGCATCGACCACTTTTTGTAATTCTTAAGCCTTTTATAGTATTGACCATCCTTGAGTCAGTCCTAAATCACTCTATACTTTGATCTAATTCAAATATTTGTACTTGTTTCGTGTCATTGATGGGAGATACATCAAGGCCCTTCTGCGATGAATCACTTCATATCGACTTCAACACATTATCTAAAAAGTTGGTTTAGAAACTTTACAGTACCTTGGGACTTCCATGCCTTAATGACAATTTTCCTAGCCTTCGACAATGAGTTTTCATCATTGAATTTTGATCGAATGATTATATGAGTGCTTGAATTCAACTCATCTATTCGCACTCAATAGAATGTACTTGTGTACCTTAAGGGTCGTCGTCATCATTGATGGTTCCTTTCGCATTTGTTAACGATTTTCATCATTGACCGGTAATCAGATGATTTCTACCATGTTCAACTTCAACACCTTTATTCACACGGTTAGATTTGTACTATGGAATGGTGGAGATAAAGATCCCAGATCATATCTACTAGATTCAGGTTGTGATGGAGTATTTTGAGTATGTATTGTTGCATATATCTACAGTGTATGTCTCGTGGCTATGTTCAAATTTGTTTCTTTATGACATAGATCCACAATGTATCTTTGGTGGCTATGTTTATATTTGAGACACAATGGCATGGATCCACGATGTATTTTTGGTGGCCATGACCTACCATACTTTTTGGTGTATATTTGTATGTAAGAACTTATGCTTTGAGTCATTTGTATTTTGAGAATGGGAATTCCTACCTCAGTAATGATATTGTAATTCCTTGTTTGTTGTTGACACGTCTCAAATTGATGTGTTCTTTGTTTCAATACCCACACGGAAAAGTATTTTGGCTATCACTTCATTCTAGCTTCACACTTTGGGAGGGGCATTCTGTTACACATTATTTTGTCACAACTGATAATGTTCACCTAATTTCCATCATCTAAATTTTAAAATCCATGATCATTGAAGAATATCTTTTCCTTGAAAGAAGTCATAATTTATTAAAGAACACTATTTTATGAAAGTGTCACATGTTGCACCACTATAGCATGCAACACTCTTAAGTGTCACATGTTGCACCACAACAACATGTGACAATGTCTTATGTTGCTAGTTCACAGGGTATGACATTGTTTGAAAGGGAGGAAAAAGGAGAAATTCACGAAGTTTCTAGAAGACAAGCTTCGAATGAGGTGTCCTTTGATCGGTTTGGATCTCACATATACTCCTGATTAGGGGAGATCCTAACCTATTATCCTAAGATCCTCTTCAATCTATAAAAGGAGATTTCTCTCGTGAGAAAGGGATAATAGCTAATGGAGAATAACTAGTAGTGAATAATGGTTAATAGCTTTAGCTTCTGATTTTTTATTAGAAGATTTTTCTTTGGCCTTGAGAGATTCTTGTGTCAAAGTATTCAATTGATGCTGATGGAACTCATGGAAGCAATGTGGGTATTGGAGAAATGAACCATTGGAAAAAGCCTCACAACACCAAGGCATTGGTTGTAACTCTTCCATTATTATTAATGAAGTAACATGTTTCCTTTCCTATAAAGATTGTTCATTATAAATTGTCTTTATTACATTTCTCCTTGGTCATTTGTATAGATTTTCCGAAGTACTATTGTTGCTTTCACCGGTTAACTTGTTTTCTTATACATGTTTCCATTCAAAAACCTTTGAGTCAAGCTAGGAGCTGAAATTAGCGAGGAAAACCATCGGTAAAGAGGTATGAGTCCCTACTTATCAGTATTTCAATTGTATGAATCTAAGGAAAGTAATATGTTATGTGTTGTTTTATTCTAGCTTTGGGTTCCCAAACTAGGGAGATTGGTCTGTGTCTGCATTGATTAATTTGTCTGACAATAATATGGGTAGCAGATTCAGTTGCATTTGATCCAATTGTCTTTTATCCGAGTAAAGCACCCAAAGCAATTGAAGTGGAGAAAATGATTGATTAAGTTGATCCCGCTCCAGTTTTGGTTGAATTTGATCTTGGGCCACTACCTCATGAACATCATCATAGATATAAGAATTCCTTCCAAATAGATAGTTTGTGCAAACACCTCCTCACTCAATTTCGGTTGATCGATATCGAAAAGAAGATCTCATTGATTGATAACTTATTCCATTAGTTGTATCCATTGATTAATAACTAGATCCCTTCGCTCAATGTCATACCCAATTGGAGTAAGCATATTGAAATGTAGTTGATTGAATCTCACCAACAAGCAGTAATTGACCCCAGTTTAAGTTGATCTAGTTGAATAACCACCATCAGTGGAAGTAGTACTAAGAGAAAAGGTAGGAAAAGAAGCAACTCGTTCCCTAGTCCCATATTGATATGGAGGCATAGAGCTATCAATTCTTGGTCCATATCTCACGCCATAATTTTTTTACCAAGTGAAAGAAACATGATTTTTTTTTTCACACATGTGAGTCTGTGCATGCATGCTCGTGTTAGTTATGGTTTTAGATATGTTGATTTGAACATGAGATCTCTGGTATCGGGGTTTAAGTCAGGACAAGCTAGAACTGTTTGGATTCCACTTAATAGAATGAGGGGGAATAACCGACTATAATGGGTGGAGACCTATCCTATGACATTTCCATAGGAGTAGGACCCATATTAGTGTTATTGAGGTGTGGAAGAGAAGCAACTATTTAGGGGAATCACATTCTCAATCAACTGGTGCTCGAGAGTGAGACCCTATTGATTGAGAGTGAGAACCAGTTCCTACTATTTGTGATAGGGATTATGACCTTAGAAATATTTACCTTATAGCTATTTACCTGTGTGGTAAGTGAGAGCTGACCCTTTCTATATATCCAAATACACAACATCCGTCGTTAGTAGTTGTAGCACTAGCAAAACCAAAAATATCATATTCAAAATAAGAAACATATGCAACAAAGAAAGCAACACCAGTTTCAGTAGATATTCATCTTGTTGAACCAACATTCTCACCGGTTACAAACCCCGTTGAAGCAACCTTAGAATCTATACGAGTAGCAGATTCAATTGCATTTGATCCAGTTGTCTTTTATCCAGGTAAAGCACGAGAAGAAATTGAAGTGGACCAAAATATTAATTAATTTGATCCCTCTCTAGTTCTAGTTGAAGTTTATCCTGGGCCACTACCTCACAAATATCATCATAGATATAATAATTCATTCCAAATCTATAGCATGTGCCAGCACCTCCTCACTCAATTTCGATTGATCGAGATCAAAAAACCTGTCTCGTTGATCGATAGCCTATTCCATCAGTTTCATCCATTGATTAATAACCATATCCCTTTGTTCAATGTCATACCTAGTTGGAGTAAGCATATCAAAATGCAATTGATTGAATATCACCAACAAGCAGCATTTGACCCCAGTTTAAGTTGATCTGGTTGAAGAACCACCATCAGTGAAAGTAGTACCAAGAGAAAAGGTAGGCAAAGCATCAGCTCGTTCCTGAGTTCCATATTAATATGGAGGCATAGAGCTATTAGTTATATCCTACACCATAATTTGTTTACCAAGTGAAAGAAACATGATTTATGATTTCATATATGTGAGTCTATGCAGGCATGCTACATGGAAGGTGATTTGATAAATGGTGTCAAAAAGCTACGACTATAATGAACTATGTGTAAAAAAACTATGTACATTAATATTTAATAAATGTGACCAGCTCCTTCATAAAACTTTGACTCTTTGTATTTTTGTTCAAATGGCGTGATGTTATTTTAGTTTCAACACCCTTAATTGCATATTACTATATTCTTACTTTGTGACGTGAACTTTGATCAATGCCCACCTTCATTACAGTTTTGTCTGGTTAAGATTTGAATTGATGTCGAGTTGGCGAATAAGCATTCATCTCATTCAAGTGCACTGAAATGATCGTGTAAGTAAGCTCTGAGATATCTCATTAATTATTCCATGCATAACACTATAACTAAATTAAAATAAATTACACTAAAGAATGGTATTATTTCAACTAAATTAATGTTAAGCAAACATTTTAAAATACTTTTTTATTTTAAAACTTCATTTCAACTACATTAATATTAAGCAAATATTTTAAAATACCTTTTATTCTAAAACTTTAACTTCAAGGAGTTTTTATATGAATATTTTTAAATTCTATTTATAATATAAAAATTCATAATATCAATTATCGTGTGGTGAAATAAATACATCTTAAAATATCCCACAATTGAATTTCATTAGAGATTTTTATCTTTTCATGATATGGATGGAAGATATTTTCATTTATTAGTCCCTGTAACTCATCTTTTCATGATATGGATGGAAGATATTTTCATTTATTAGTCCCTGCTCTTCGAGTTACAGGGATTATTAGTAAACAGTTTTTAGCTAGTCTATTAGTTATGCACTCAGATCAAAGTAGAATGAACCATTTTAAACTAAAGTTTTGAAATTTTTATCCAATTTCCAAATTTAAATTTTATTTTTTATCGTAAGTTTTCAATTTGGGGTCTTATTTGTCCTCTTCCTGAGGCATAGGGAGGCATAGGGAGAAGATATGAAAAGTTTTTCATTTGAAACTTATGAAATGTTGGCTAGATTAAGGTGTACATATCTTCAGGTGAACTAATGTTATCTCCAGAGATAGCGTTAGTTAGTTAATGTTTAATGTTTTCACTCCCCTTCTTCATTAGGGTGAGGTTCTTCATTAGGGTTACGTGCCCAATAGAGGAAGTTGAGAACCATGCAAGATTCATGTCACTCAATGGTGGTGATTCCAGTGAATAATTAAGAGATAAGGCCATGCAAGGCCAAGCCCATTCCATCTTCATCTGTACATCTCTTCGGCTAATCCCATTCCATCTTCATCTGCCCATCCCTTCATCTGAGTATCTATGTGCATCCCTTCATCTGAGTATCCTTTCATCCAGTCGATTCCATTCCATAATAACTCCCTTCATATGTGTACCCCTTCATCCAATCGAGTCCATTCCATCAACTAAGCATCCCTTCATCTGAGTATCCCTTCATCTAGTCAAGTCCATTCCATCAATGACTCCCTTCATCTGTGTATCCCTTAATCTAGTCGAGTCCATTCCATCAACTGTGCATCCCTTCATCTGACCATTCGAGTCCATTCCTTCCCAACATATTGTAAAATTGATTCAAATTTCCAATCCCTGGTAAAGGCCTGGGTGGAATCGCCTTCTTCTTTAATCTGCAAAATAACAACAACAGGTCAGGTTTTCACTACAACTTTGTGGTAATCTGCAACAACTTTTGAAGGTCTCGGAGTCAGAATTGTGAAGCATCCATGGTCAGAAAATGCAATTCTAAAGAATCATCGTTCTCACTGTAATGACAACCAGATGATGGAATCGCATAAAAATGTCGGTCAAGAATGAAGAAGCGAAGGGATTTGGTGGGAACGCCAGCTTCTCTTTGGATTTTGAAGGAAGGAAGGAGCTAAGGATCCTTAGCACATCTTGGCAAAGATGTGCATGTTGGAAAAGATGTGCATGTCCAGGTCTGGGGGAGCCACATGCATTCTACTACTAAAGCTAAGGAATATTTTCAAAGACTAAATGAAAATTAGAAGGTGAGTCAGACATACATCAAGCTCTTGCAATGCCATGCCCACCATGCCCATTATTGAGGAAAATATACGAATTGGTCTTACTCAAGCATTCTCATATTCTGCTTGGATAAAGCAAAATAGACAGGAATGTCACCCTAGGTTTATAGCCATCAAAAATAAAATCCTAACTTACAAGTATCAATTACAAGTGCTTAGGCTAGTCTTTTTCACAAATAAAAGCTTGCTGGAAAATTCATTTTAATATGATTTTCTGAATATAATAGTTGTTGAAAACAAATGTAAAGACAGAAGTAAGACACCAAGATGATAATCAAGATAGATGAGACATAAAGAAATCCTTTATTTCATTCCAATTCACCAAAGAGTCATTCTCTTTACAAAATATCATACAGAAATTTTAGACCAAAGTCAAACTTAGACATCCCCCATTGAACATACAAAAGGACCTCTGACAAAAATTCAAAACTGAACTCTAAAAGTTGGATTAGCTTGCCATAGATAGCTGCCCACTCAACTCTGCACAATAGCCTTTGTCAGTCATGAAAACTAATTCACAAATAGACAAGTCTACACAGACTATCAAAGATAGATCAACACCTCTGAAAAACAAGTGTCTGAATGATGTAATTCAACCCTAAATGTTGTTGTCTACAATGAGACCCTGCTATCATAAAAAAGAATTAGTCTTGTGATAAATTAAGGAATGAATGAAAACTGAACTATCTCAACATAAGCTCAAAGATAAAACCTTAGTATGCTTCTCCTTCTATCCTCCTCTTGTTCCTCCCTTTCCCCTTGCCTTTAAGAAAATTAGAAATGGTTGAAGTAGTTGAACCACCTCATTAGTTAAGTTAAATAAAAACTCAACCAACTTTCTAGTTAAGGGGGGAAAAGTAATAAATCATAATAAAGGTTTTAAATAAATAATAACTAGTAGGTGGGACCCCTGTGACTCTCATTTAGCTCTTAACAATTATAACATAACTAGTCAATTAAAAAAGAACATCTCTCCTTGTGACTCCCATCATCACATGCACATTTTGACAATTTATCTCATTTATATTTGACATTGTTTTCAAAAATGAATTACTCATATATCCAAAATAAAATATGTTGTCCAAAAAATTATGAAGTCAATTGTCATCAACAATAGATAAAATAAAAACTCAAAAGCCATATTTCCCACTCTGAGATGCAATCTTTTTTTTATTGTTGTTGTCACCCTTCGATTTTCCTAAATTTTCTTTTGGTTTCTTTGAGCCTTTAGGCCTAATCCCGTTGATCACGTGAGAACAATCGTCCCTCAAATGCATCTGGGAAGACACGGATTTGTCAAAGCCATTGGAGGACGAGGAAGGGGTAGCATTGGATTTTCCTTTGTCAAGGGCATGATGGGCCTTGGTTTTCAACCTTTTGCTAGCATGAGAGGATTGAAATGGTGAGTGGACGGGTGCAGCTTGGGAAATTTGGTTAACGGGTGGGGGAGAAGGTAAGGACAAATTGGGCCAACCTCGATGTTGGGAGACTGTTGGGTGAACAATATCTTTCCATCCGTCGTTTTTGGGAACCTCGGGTTGCAATGAGACATGAGGGGGCATGGGAATACCAGGGGCTTGTGGAGCTTGAAAGGGAGGCCTTTCAGGCCTAGGTTGGACCACTCCTTTTCCAATCCAACTGAAAAATCCGGCCTAAAACAACTGGCCTAACTCTTGTGAGTCAGCGTCAGAGTGTATGGAGAATCTTGGCCTTCTTGGGCCTCTATTCCAATTACATCTCCCTCAGTTGCCTCTGCCATGGATACCTCGGCTGAAAAAACTCATTCTTTCATGCATGATTGATTAGCAAATAGTCCCTTTAACAACCATACATGACAACTCTTTAAAAATATGAAATAGATTTTGGCTCAGCAACGTATCAGACTCATGCAATCCAATCCATACAAATTGTTTAATTGTTGTCAATGAGCAAGGGGTGAACAAAAGGTCTTGGGATATGCAAGGGGTTTGTATTGAGTGAAAGATGATATAATGAGGGGGAAAAGAACACGATTACTGCTCAAAGACAACAAACAATCAACTTTAATGAAAACCGAAGAAAACATCACTGTGATCCAACCAAGAAAATGTAACTTCCAATTGCTTCAATACATAATCCTCCTTGAATGTAATCAAGTTTAGAATAGGGAGTGGAAAATGAATGTGGGAAGGAGATGGGGTTGTAATTAGCGAAAAGCGAAATAATGGTGGGGAAAGAGAGAGGGTATTGTTCATAAAATTAATTAAGTAATCCATCAAACCATTTTGTAAAAGGAAATACACCAACCAAATGACCACTGTGACCCAAAAAAACAACTACTATGTATAGTTCAAACAATTATGTGCATTAACTTGCTCATTGTTCGTAATCAAATATTTAACATAGTGTCATCAAACAAGACAGTATGCATTCCACAACAATCTTTAGGGGAGATTTGTTCCTCTCATTTATCCATTTAATATTTTAAAACAATTCCCAAATGCATAAACAGTCACTTGTTTCCACTCTGTTCAGCATCAAAATCAACCACTGCTCACGAATTATTTCAATCATAAAATACAACTCAAAGGTCGTGCTCGATTCTGTCTTTTAACTCATTTAATAATTAAATTGCAATGAGTTTATATTGTCACAACACTCGTTCCTATCACTATTAGAATGCATGATATTCATTAAACATACATAGTGAATAGTTAACACAATAATCCATATTTAAATTTCAAAGATCCTGACTTGCCATTTAACACACAGACAACAATCATCACTTCAACTCATGCTACAATGTGGAATACACAAAACCATTTGACAAAACGCAAGTGTATTTTTGTGACTGTACAAGTCAAATTTTCTTTGACTCTAAACATTCAAAATGTTGGGCTATCCATCCAATACAACAAGGCAGCAACAGTATACCCGATCTCATAACATAAATGATCAAAATGCAATAAAGCCATGTTTAAAAAAAACTTTGTGACTATCTCTAAGGGTGTAACCAAAAATATCCATAGCATACCGAGTGGATGGCCATACCATAATCACCACGATTGCAATACTCCCATAGCAATTAAAACACACAGTCATAATAATCAACAACTCGAATTAACATGTTGTAGGAATGCCACACATACTCATTCATCATGCACAAAGAAATGTTGTGACTTAACCAATTAAAAACAGTGTTGGATTATCAATTCAATAATCATAAGGACAACGACTATGTATTCGATTCAACAATTCATCCAACTAACCATGTTGAGATTATCCATTCAATTATAATAACAAATGTGGTGGCTTGATACCAAAACCAACACCACTGTCACATAATCAACGGGACGAACCAATAATCAACTCTGTCGACAATACACCACCAATCCATTACAACCAATAGTATACCCGACAGGCCATAATAGTCTCCTCTATCAACACTCAAGCTTGAGGAATCAAGGGTTTGCTCTATGTACCAACATAGGGAGACTAAATTCGACTCCTCTTAATGGTGAAAACCTCTGAGACCAACGGTTCACACACATGGTATACCACAATTGACTTCATGGACAGGGTGACAAATCTCGTGACAGGAGAGGTTGTGAACAGAGGAACAAGGCTCCATTCTAGCCTTGTAACGATACTTAGCACACGCAGGATATAACCCTTGTGGCTCTCCCAGCCAACCAACTAACAACGCTGAGATGAAACAGAGCCGAGAAGAAGCAATATAACCCATTGTGCAACCATTAGTATCATGAACAACCTAATACCTAAATGAATAATGTGCAGTGACACAAGGTGTTTCAAACCCATTAAACCCCATAAAATCCAAGATTGGGTATGGGATACGAATGCATGAAGACAACCAACCACTCTAGACCAAATGAAACCCCCCAATTAAAACCAACAAGGATGAAAGAGAGTCGTTATGGATGCTAACACTCAGAACAACCAATAACACTGTGACTTCAAACTTCATTGCAATGAAAAACCACCAACGATTCATTCCAGAAAAATATCACCAATTAACACAATTTCCCGACTCAAGGAAAGCACAAACCCATACATGTCGAGCCACTATCTATTTCATAACCAAAGCAATTTCATGGATGGAAAAAAGGCATACCTGTAACCAAGAGCACCTTAAAACGTGAATTGTCTTAGCAGTTCTCCCTCTACTTGAAAGTCAGAGCCTAACCACAACAAACATAGTTGAACAATATCCCAACTAGGGTGGCGGACAGTGGAAAGAGTAAGGGTGGCGTGCAGTAAATGCACGTCGCTTCCACCCTCTAGTCATTTAATTTCTCAGTACACGCCAGCCATTAATTCATTAACCATTCATTTAAACCATGCATTGGAATTAGCATCTATTAATTGTCAAATGCACCACCCATATCTTACCATTGCCAACTTAACCATAATGCATATCAACTATATAACTCAAAAAATCGCATAGCCATTAACTTATTAGCTAGGATAACAATCATTTAAATCTCGATGCATGTAGTGTAGCATAAGAGCATAGTTCGATTCCTTCTTTTTGCACTGTGTTATACTTCTTTACTTTTTTTCAACTGCTCTCATGTGTTGTTGCTAACATGTTTATTTTACAGATGTCACAGTAAGGAATTCATGAACATATAGAAATGATAACATAGACCATTGTAACAAGAAAATCGAGCCTAGAGAAGCAGAAAAACACATAACATGCCTTATTCATCATTCAATTGTCGCAATTAGAACCAATATCCAAGATCTCATCAACCATGTAAGAAGTGTTGAACAATAGCACAGACATCAAATAAGAACCAGATCCGATCTCCTATCTACAAGGGGGTCCCACCTACTAGTATTATTTATCTTGTTAGCTTTATAATAATAGTTTTTAGCAACACTTTGTGGGAAAAACTTCGTTGCAATTTTAATCGTCAACACCCATGACTTGATTTTCTTCTTCCCATCTAACATCCTCTTCTTAGACTTACTCTAAATATTAAGTCTTTTATATTAGTGGCACATATTGAAAAATTATAAAACAACACTTTTATACTATAGTTGCAAAAGCATCCTTGGAAAATTTGAAAGACATGCACCTAAAAAAAGACATTTTGAAGTTTACTATCATTAAACAAACATAATACCAAGTAGTAAAAAAGACCAAGATTTGGAGCTAAATTTATCAAAGAATAGTTACTATACAATGTAACTAGACCTTTGAAATAATTATGGAAACATTTTGTCCATTAATCTATACTATGATTGGATTGAGGGAAACCCTGACTTGCAAAAACATTACAAAACACACAGTTTGTTTATATGCCTAAGAGAAATGTTGATTCCATAAACAACGTAAGGATGTATGGTTCCTTCGTAAATGCATAAAACTCCCTTTTATACTTTGAATGGATCTAAAGATATAGCTGCTCTAGGAGCTGTGTAAATACTTTTGCAGTAACAATCTTTCAAATGCATGAGAAATGAATAAAATTGTGTGATAGTTTGAATTTATTGAATAAATTCAAATAGGAATCTCCAGCAAAATAACTTCAATAGAGATTACACCCAGGAACCCAGAGAATAATATTGGATGCTCTTAGCTGCCACAACAAAGCTAGTGGTGAATGTAGATAATCAATTGGTTGTTAGTGCTTCAAAAATATTACAAACCAGTTGTCCTTAAATTTCCCAATGCACTTGTAGAAGATAGGTTGGACTCCACGTGCATTCACCTTGCCTGAAGCTTGAACTGTTTAGTAGGGGAAGCTCAAGACACCTAGAAGCATCAGTTGTGCTCACAGATTAAGCAGTACACTTTGCACCAGTAATTCCAGGTCTAGCAGTAGTATATCCAACTGCCTCTTCTATAGCTCCTCCATTTCCTTTGACCACCACTTCACAACCCTATCAACATGCTTTGGTGTTAGCATAAATTCACTTGTTGAAGAAGCAATTGACCCAGTCACAACAAGACATTCACGCCAGAGAGAATCACAAGCATTGTTGCGGAAACACCATTGTGCAAAAACCTTCCACCTATCGGCTGTGATAATGTAGGAAATTCACAAATTCCTCAAAGTAGTTGAAGCACTCTTGTCATCTCGTGTAAATAACCAAGGCTTTGAGGTTAACGTAGCACATTCCAATTAATCGCAGCTCGATTCATAACTAGGAAAATAAGCATCATATATATCTGAAGTCCTTTGCCTACTACATCCATTCAATTCCCAACATTCTGTAATTAATTGGGAAACATAGCCAAAATGGGAAATGGACCTATTAGCAACTATTTGGTCTATCCTCCTTACTCAGATAAGTCAAAGAAGCACAACCATATAATGTTGATTTTCTTTGGTTCTATTTCAAGAGGATTACCCACAATAGTGAATATGAAAAACAGGAATGAAACAATTAATGGATCTTTGAATTCCCAATATTTGAAATGTATCAGCTCGTCACAGGGTTTACACATGGGATTCGATCTCGCCCATCAAAGTTTAGGTGAGAACCCTGGCTTGGAACTTGCATTTTGTTCACCAGATTGCATTCAATGGATTACAAAGGTCGTCATGTGTCCACTTAAATAAAACATGTTTTTAGGTTTTGTGATGTACAAAGAACACGTCTTGATTTTTGTTGTCCATCGTGCCACGCCATTATTAAACTTCTTTATTTATCATTTTCATTCCCAATTTTCTTTACTACATCAGGGTTGACACCCCAAGCACATATTTTGTTGACCCTTGTCCAATCACAAAGGCACATAATCCCAATCACTCAAATTTTAAAAAAAATTAAAATTATCTACATGGCAGACATGTTCAATTACTAGTCTCCATTAAAACTACATCTACACTCTCACAATATTTTCTTAATTGACTTATCTTTTAAATCGTCGGCGTTTCAACCACACTATTTATCTATTATAATTTGTGTAATTAAAGTTATTAATAATAATGACTTGACTGCGGCGAGCATATTAGGATGATCAATTATTTACATATAATAAAGTGACCTAAAACAATTTTGCGATGTTTCTTTCCACGTCTTTCTCACTCGATGGGCTTCCCAATGCATGTGGAAATCATTTATCCAAATGTAGATATATCATTCTTGTTCCCCGTTACACAAAAATGAACTTTTCTATATCAGTATGGAAACAACCCATTTGTTACATGGGCTATTTTGCGTGTCGCATTACAAAAAGAGAGCATTAGAACAGAAATTCCGCTCTATGGTTCATGTGGATCTTTGCTTCTATGCCCTCTAATGTCACATCCCAACACTTCTTTGCTACACGTCAGCTTGCGCATATCTTCATTTTTCTTTTTTCATGTATTTACTTTACTTATCATCCACTGCTTTATTATTTTTTCATGGTTTTTGCTCATCTATAAATATGAGTGCAGACAGTGTGGATTATCAAACCTCCAGTGTTTTGAAAACTAATTACTTGCGAGTGCATAAAGGAGGAGAGGAGAAGCTTCATTCCTCTCTCTACATTCACAGTTGTTGATAGGATAGGGAAGAGTGTTTTGGAGGTTGTTGGGTTTGGCCTTCATTGTTCTCTGGTGCCTTTGATATTAATTCAAGCGTTCATTCTTGCTTCTTGCTTCAGTCAACAGGACGGATTGTAGGAACAACGCAGATCGACGTGAAAAGTAATTTTCCAAACCCATCTATGTTCTATTTTTCTTTTCTTATTATGTAGTTCATGTTGCCAAACCCCACTTTTGGGTGTGTGCCAATGTATGTAACAAATAAGTTGGGAAATCTTGCAATGAGATGATCTCAATTACATAAGGCGCATGAGGAATTCATCTAAACACAATCTGTGTATTGTTGTGGATATGTAACTCATAATAATAAATTTATTACATGCATTCAAAGTTAAATGTAAAATCGTATGTTCATAACTATTATGAGAAGCATAAGCAACAGAGGCATATGCCATTTATGGACCAGAACTCTACAATCTAGCATTGCTTCTGTGACGCGTGCACTTATACAAAATATCCACGGATTGCTTCTCTTTGTATACGGTTCTATCACTTATACAAAATATTCATGAATTGCTTTTGTTTATATACAGTTCTAAAACTTATACAAAATATCCATGGATTGCTTCTCTTTATATACGGTTCTATTAGACTTAGCAAGGACTTATTACTCTGCAAATCCTTTTGTTCTAATTAAAAACGATCAAGTGAGATCGGAAGAGCGTCGTGTAGGGAAAGA
>CBVK0101167851.1:0-10794 GCA_900067695.1 Picea abies
AAATTCAAACCAACCTTCCAGAGTTAGCTGAAGAAGGATCCATTTGGCTACAGCCAGAAGCAGTTTTGGACCAGCGTGAGTGTTTCCTGTGTCAAAGAACCATCAAGGAAGTGCTAGTACAGTGGAAAGATATGACTCCAGCAGATGCCACTTGGGAACCAGCTACCATTCTGCAGTAGTTTCCACATCTCAAGCCTTGAGGACAAGGCTATTTTTAAGGGGGCGGACATGTTAAGGTCCTAACCCGCACATAGGTAGATCAATGTATTTGGATGTAATAAAGGTCAATATTAATAAGGCCTTTCAATAAAATAGAATAAGGCGGATGTAAGAAGACCTAATAGAAGCTTCTGCTTCTAGAAGGATCTTCCTCTAGATGATTCTCTTAATAGACATATTTAGTATAAATAAGGGTCGAGGGTATGAGAACCCTAGCTTGGAGATTATTGTAATAAAGCATTTCTTGACTGGAGGTTGCCCCCTCGAAGAGGCCTGTGAACATTTCTTTCTGAATCAAAGTGCTATTTCTATTGCTATTTCGTATATCATTTATGTGTATTGTGAAGATTATGTTGGATATTTTACTATTATTCTACCATTTCTAGCATCTTATTTCTGTTCTGCATATTTTATATATCTGGTATCTTGCATAATTGTTCATATCCACCATAACTCAATCAATCTCCTAAGGATCCTCTCAGATCCCCAAATATCTCCAAATATCACTCATGTTTTCATACACATGGATAGGTCAAACTTCCAGATCCTCCTTCCAAGGGTATTGTTTCCATCCTTATGACAAGCCTCATAGGGACACTCAACACTGAGCTTCCCTCTCAGTTGAGATCTTGTAGTCATATTATTCTTTTAAGCATGTATACACATATATATAGGTGGATCTCTTGCACCCTTTTCACATTGATATTTTAGTTTTAATATTAGTGTTCTTTAGTGAGAGATTACAGTCATTCATATGACATCCACCTAAAAGTTTGACATACATAGTCATAACTATGTTTCCCTTTCTATATGATAACAAATAGCAAGAAAACATTCTTGCCTCAACTTCCATAAAACATTTCCCAACTCATAAATATGGTTCTTGGAAATTATAACCATGCCTAAGGTATAAAAACAAGCAATCTAGCTTCCAAATATATCTATATGGGAACCATCCACCACAAGATGTCAATCTGACCCGTTGGGCTTCTAGAAGTGCCCCAACACTTTATTTACCCCATTCGGGATCAACATTTAATCAACCATTTTACCTTATTTATAATAAATTTCAATTTCTAATAGCATTTGGACTATTCCCTTGAATCCCAAATACAATTTCGAAGTACGTTACTTACTAAGTATTCAAGTTAAGAACTCTAGGGTATCTTTATATCATAATCAATCTTAACCATTACACCTAGAATTCTTCCTTATGTTCATAAATAGTCAGGGACAGAGTTCACTCTCCTCCTCCCACAAGAATTAAGGAAGTTTAGTTTGCTATCCACCAAGAAAGGGAGGTTGTTGTGATCTCTCACTCAATCACTCTATATTTCTACAACTCCATTTATCAACTTTATTAGAAAAACCCTTCCCAAAAATTCATGTACCCAGAGACAAAATTTGTTTCTCAGTTCCCTTTGAAACCTGAGAGTTGTGCATATTCTCCCTTAAAATTTTTCTACTAATACTTTTATGTGACTTGTACATGATCCCAAGTAGGCCAAGTGTTTTTTCCATGCTCTAATACCAATTTGTAACACACCCAACCCCTTAAAGAAACATCTAAGGGATGGAACGTCAAAGTTTCTCTTTCTCTCGGTTCATTTTCAGTCCCTTACTAAGTAAAAACCCTCATCTTTTTCTCACCTGAGGCTTACATCTCATACTACATGTCTAAACTAGCTAGAGGAGTCATCCTCATAACCTCAGGTTGAAAAACGAGAGCTAAAAGGTCTTCTTAGCGAAGGTTTTGGGACTTCAAAACTCTCGAATTTCTGGAGTTCCCACAGTATTGCATGATGTTTATCCCGAACGTTGAATTCTCGGATCTCTGAACAGTAGAGGGAATCAATGGTCCACATCACCTGCCGAAATCCTATAGTTGGAAAGGGGCTTCAAGACTTCGGGCTTCAGAGATATTTACCACGCCATCATGCAACATCCCTAGAGTGTCAAACTGGCGAAGTTACAAAGTGCCTCGATTAGTGGACCATGTGTCTCCAACAATCAATAGTCATGATTTATTCTGGGAATTCGGGCTTCAGGAGTCCCAGAGGGTTAACACCCTCAATCCTCTAGAGTGACAGACTAGCGAAGTTGCAAAGGAGCCTAATATTTCTCCACATGGCCTCACCCTTCAAGACCTTACACAGATCTATGACACTTTGCTCCAATATTTCGAACTCCCATAGTCCCAGATTGCCGAAGTAATCCACTATCGCATGGGATGACATGTAATACACAGTGGAAAGTATAGGCAAGTCCTGAGTATCCCACCTTTCAGATGATATCAACGTTGGACACGCAAAAAAATAGATTTTACACATGGCCCCTACAGGGGTGACACATGTCACATTCTAATGGGAACACATAAGGTCTACAATATGATCGAATCTAGGTGATGTGTGGCACGTTGATCATGGGTACACATCATCCTAGGTGACATCAGCATGGAAAATCACCTCGGACTGACAACCCTCCAAGCCCTCTGATCTCACAGTCAATATGTGTCCACATAGACCTCGGGATCTATGTTTTCAGTCACTTTGCAACTTTGGTGTTCGGGGGTTTCAGTGTGTGATCCTCTTCTTATTCCTAGAGTAGGTCAAATCCGAATTGACCATGGAATAGATGATACCAATTTGTAACATGCCCAACCCATTAAAGGAACATCTAAGGGATGGGGCATCGAAGCTTCGCTTTCTCTTAGTTCATTTACGGTCCCTTACTGATAAAAAACCCTCGTCTTCTTCTTACCCAAAATTTACATCTCACCCTACACAATTAAACCAGCTAGTGGAGTCCTCCTCATGACCTCAATTTGAAAAATGGGAGCTAAAATATCTGCTTAGAGAAGGTTTTGGGACTTCGAAACTCCCAGAATTAGAGAGTTCCCGTGGTATTGCATGATGTTTCTCCCGAATGATAAATTCTCAGATCACCAATCAATAGAGGGAATCAACGATCCACATCACCCACCAAAATCCTATGATTAGAAAGGGGCTTCAAGAGTTTGAGCTTCAGAGATATTTCCCACTCCATCATGCGACATCCCTGGAGTGCCTAACTGGTGAAGTTACGAAGGGCCTCAATTAGTGGACCTTGTGTCTCCAACAATGAACGGTCATCATTTATTCTGAGACTACGGGCTTTGGGAGTCCCAGAGAGTTAACACCCTCACTCCTCCAAAGCATCGACCTAGTGAATTTGGGAAGGACCTCAAGATTTCTCCATGTGGACCCAGCCTTCGGGACCTTACGTATATCTATGACACTACGCTCCAATCTTCCAGACTCCCGGAGTCCCAGACTACCGAAGTAATCCACTATCACATGGGATGACGTGTAATACACGGTGGCGAGTATAGGTTGGTCCCAAGTACCCCACTTGTCAGACAAGCCCAATGACGGACACGTGGCAAGATAGAGTTTACATGTGGCCCCTACAGGGGGTGACATGTGTCATAGTCTAATGGGCCCACATAAGGTGTACAATACACTAGAATCTAGGTGACACAAGACACATTGATTGTGGTTCGACGTCATCCTGGGTGACATCATCATGCCACGTCACCTCGAACTAAATCACTCCAAACCATCTAATTTCACAGTTAGTATGTTTCCATGTAGAACTTGGGATCTATGACCTCCATGACTTCGCAACTTCAGCGTTTCAGGGTTTCATGGTTTGATCTTATCCTTATTCCCAGAGTAGGTCAAAGATGAATTGACCATGGAATAGATCCAATAGTCATGAGTGGTCCCAAAGTCCCTCCAGATCGATGGCTCTCATCACTTCGAGTCTCAAATCTTATCGACACACCACACCTCAAATACCCTAGAGTGCCAAGTCTCTGGACTAAAGGATATGGCACCATGCGTCTCCGGTATATTGATGACTGATATTTACTCCGTTGTTTGTGACTTTGGGAGTCTTCACACCTTGAATACTCTCATCCAAATTCCTCTGGAGTGTCAAGCCTCTGGATTAAAGGATCTGGCACCACGTGTCCTCAACACATGAAAATTTTTTCACTTGACATGTGAATCCCCATGTGCTCTTGACGTGACACACACATTCCCTCGATTGAATGACTGAGAGGGGTCCCGAAGGATCCATAGATCCATGGTGCATGTTACTTCGTGACTCTAACCTTTGGTGGTTTTGATGTTACAACAACCTTGTCCTCACGAAGTGATCAACACTAGGATGAATACATCATAGATGCGACGATTGGGATAGTTTCTAAGCATCCTTAGATCTACGACCCAGATTAACTTCAGGCTTCAGGACTTCAAAGGATCCGTCTTCCTTATGATGAATGCCAAAATTTTCTGAACTCACGAAGACTGAAGGAGTTGAGGAGTTAATACCTATGCTCCTCCAAATCCAATGGTAGTGATATATCTTAGATTCTATCGAACGGATCTCATATGCTCATCTCCCAAATGAAAGGATCCTCCCTTTTGAGACTTAAATCTAGCTATCTTTCCTCATCTTGAGACTTAGAACAGTTTCCTGCACACTCCTTGCATTGACTCACCTTGAGAATATTTCAAGGTTTCACTAAGTGTTGGACCTACATAGTGTGCACGGGTTTCTCATTCAAGATGTTATATTCAGATGGGTATATGTGTATTCCTTTCACTAGGTTTACATAAGAGAAAAAATTTGACACTTTATAAAATATTAGAGGTTCATTCCTTCAACTATAAACACATGCACATGCATATAACTTTGAAGGTAGATAACATAACATTACCCAATTAACTCAGAGATAATTAAACTCAGACATTAAATACATGCATTTCAATCTAAGTGCACATGGTAAACGAAACACTTTTTGATTATAGTTGATAGCCGACCAAATGACTGTGGGTGCGAGGTTTATCAGATGCCTCCTCAACATCAAGCTCACAGTATCCTATAAAATTCTCATAGATATTCCTCTTAGTTGGAGATCCTTTTTTTCTCCTCCTCTGATCCAGTTGGATATCAGTGGCCACCCACCTTTTCCAGTTGGCTCAAAACAGTTTTCTGACAATTTTAGCAATTTACTATTTTTAGCAGTTTTAAGTTCTGGGGCCATTTTGAGGGCCTAAATAAAGGTTTTTTGGGATTGAGCTTCTCAATCATAGCCAAAGGAATGATTGAGCCCCCAAAATTAATCTCCTTTATGATTCCTTTCCAATGGGCTATCATACACCTAAAATGAAGATCGTATGCAAAAGTTACGACCCCGGGAAGTTGATGTACTAACTTACCCAGACGTGGCCCACATGACTTTTGGTGCTTCATCTTCTAGGGTTAAGTTTTTGGATGTCTAGGGTTTTTTCCATTCCCATTTATTGTAAAAAGGACTTCAGATCCTCATTTTATTGATCTTCTTACGAATGAGCACAGTCGTCACATCTCTTCTCATAGATAAGCCGCCACCATTCCAATAAGCTTGTTTCCGCTGCATTTTACAGTTTCATCTTATTTCCTTATTGAATAGAAAACCAGTTTTACTGTATCTCTGTTATTTTTTGTTAAGAACCTCTTAATAATATATATTCATTTAATTATGCTCATAAAATATGGATCAGTGGTATTAGAGCGGTCTTCTCCTTGTCGTCTTAATGCATGTCCCCAACGAGGTCGGAGTACAAAGAGTTGGGTCTCAAGCTTGTTTCTCTTGAGGAAAAAATCTCTCGCACACCCAAGTGGCCTCTCATGGCAGGAGAAAAGAAATATGATAGGAGAGGAGATCCTTTCAAACTTTTTGTTGAGGAATCCCTCACACAACAAAGGAACGAGATGATAGATAGTTTCCTGCAAATCCTTCAGTGACTACCAATAGGCGATGCATCATCTTCGAGCAGAGGCATCACCCCCTTCAAGGTACAAATAAATTTCAATTTTCCTATATTTGAAGGTCAGATAGACGCAGATGTTGTAGACAAGTGGTTGAATATACTAGAAAGGTATTTTTTTGTCCATAACTTTTCGAATAGAGAAAATATTACTTTTGCGCTCCTCAAAGTCGTTCCCCGTGTCAAAGATTGGTGGGAAACTTTTTGTGAGAAAAAGGAAATAGAGGAATCCTCATTATTTATAGTCACGGTCATCTGGGAATCCTTCATGGATGTTGTTAAGGAACAATACTACCCTATCGGAAGTTATGGCGACTTGTATACCAAATGGACCACAATGCGGCAAGAAAGAGACCAAGCAGTGCCAGATTTCACAAATATCTTTCATACCTTACACACCAAGCTGGGTATCAAATATTCAGAGTGAAATCTGGTGCTCAAGTATCGTGACACTCTGCATAGATACATCTAGACCGAAATGGAATTTTTGGACATCTCATCCTTGGACGCGACCTACCAACATGCCGTCAAAATCGAGTAGAATCTCAAACAAAATATGCAGCAATTTGGACCTGGGAAACCCTCACAAAAAAATCTAGGAAAGGGCAGCCCCAACCCATAGAACAAAGGATAGAGAAAGGATGGACAATATCAGGACAACGAGTCCAAGCTACAAGAAAATAAGGACACCGGAAAGACAAAGAAAGATACCGAGAAGTAGTGCAACTTCCATAAGAGCCCTTGGCATGACATTGTTGACTACCTCTCAAAGCAGTCATTGGTGGCCGAAGTGAAAGCCTCTAAATCAAATACAAGTTTAGAATCTGAGCCAAAACCAAAAATGGGAAGATGGATCATTGAGACGGAACCCAATGCCACCGTTGCTACCACCAAGCTCCAGCCTGGTGAACCAGACGAGCCAGAAGAAGGAGAATTTCTCTTCCATTCATAGATGTGGGTAAAAGGCACCCCGTTGCACTTCATCGTGGATAGCGGTAAATAGAAGAACCTCATCTCAACAGAGGTCATCAAGTGGTCAGCCCTACTGACAACACCCCACCCACAACCCTACACCATTGGATGTCTCCGCCAAGGAAGTGATCTCCACATTAGCTAATAGTGTCGAATGTCGTACGACATCAAGCCCTTCAAAGATGAGGTATTGTGTGATGTTTCTCCTCTCAAAGTTTTTGATGTTCTTTTGGGACAACCATATTTATGGAAACATCATGTTGTATATGATTCCATGCCTCATATTGTTATTATTACTTTGAACAGGAAATTGTATAGGATACCCGAGGCAATCCCACCTAGTGTTATTTCCTTGATCTCTACTAAGTAATGCAGGAAGGTCATCTCTCAAGTAGGGAAGTTTGTTTTCTTCATGATTCACTCTCAGAATAAGAGAAATGTCACAGCCACATCAAGGGTCTCTATAGCCGACCTCTCCACATAGCAGAAGCAAGTAGATAAGTTCGTGGAAGAATACTCATATATATTCTCCTCACCTACCAGGGTACCTCTGCACTGCCAAGTCAAGCACCCCATCAATCTAACCTCGGACGTACCACTGTCCAATGGGCCATTCTATCATCACTCTCTGTTAGAGAATGAGGAGAGCAAGTGATAGATCCAAGAAATTCTCCACAAGGGGCACATCCATCCCAACTCATCGCCTTGCGAGAGCCCAATCATGCTAGTACAGAAGAAAGATGGAACCTGATGACTCTGCATTGATTACTGGGCTCTGAATAAAATCACAGTCAAAAACTGGTACCCGATTCCCCAAATCGACAACCTCCTTGATCAACTCACGAGGGCCAAATACTTCAATAAGATTGATATGAAGTCTAGCTACCACCAGGTCTTGATAGAATAGACAGATGTATGGAAAACCACCTTCAAGTCAAAGGAAGGCCTTTTTGAATGGTTGGTCATGCCCTTTGGTTTGACAAATTCTCCAACCACTTTCACAAGGATGATGGAAGATATCCTGCAACCATTCACCAATACTTTTGTAGTGGTGTATCTAGATGACATTCTCATTTACAGCAAGACTTTGGCCGAACATTTGCATCATATTCAGTAGGTTCTGCACACCCTGCGACAACGCAAGCTATATGCTAACTTGGAAAAATGCTCCTTCGGCATGGACTTGTTCCATTACCTGAGCTACATAATTTATCAACATGGCATACATGTGGATCTAGCCAAGATCCAAGTCATCTGTGACTGGCCAGCCCCAACCACACTCACTGAGCTTCGAAGCTTCTTGGGCCTTGCCAATTTCTACTGCAAGTTCGTGTTGGGATTCTCCCATATTGCATGGGCCCTTATCCAAATAACCAGGGGTGGTGGTAAGGTGAAATTTGCATGGGGCCGGTCCCAACAATAAGCGTTTGATGATTTGAAGTAGCGCTTGTGCTCAGCCCCAGTACTTTCACTACCAAACCTGCAACAACCCTTTGAGATCGAGACAGATGCTTCAGACTATGCGGTGGGCATCGTTCTCACTCAACACGTCCACCCCGTGGCCTATCATAGTGAGACACTGTCAGATGTTGTCCGTAAGTACCCTACTTACGACAAAGAAATGTACTCCATTGTGCAAGCTTGCCGCCAGTGGAGACATTACATTCTTGGGAAGGAGACAATCATCCACACTGATCATAAGCCACTACAGTTCATGCAGACACAAGGAAAATTGTAGAATGATCACCATCAAAAGTGGTCCACATACTTGCAGCAATTCCACCTCAACATCAAGTATAAAATAGGAAGCACCAATCGTGTCGCTGATTGCCTCAGTAGATCGCCAGTCGTGGCACTCACCATGGTGCTAGACTCCTACGACCCCGAGACCTCTGGATGGCCCAAACTCTATGAGACAGACCCAGACTTCGCCACCACCTACCATATGTTGGGTGCAAACGCAGTTGTCAATAATTTCCATCTTCAGGATGGGTTGTTGTGTCGTCTGGGCCATATCTATGTTCCATCAAGAGAGTGAACGAAGTTGATCTGGGAATCCCACTACAGTCGGGTGGCAGTACACTTCGGCGTCAAAAAGACAGTGGCGATGCTACATAAACATTTCTACTAGCCGAAACTTCGACAGGAGGTCAGCAAGTATATTAGGTCATGCACTGCCTGTGCTATTACCAAATTGACCACTAAGAAACAGGGCCTGTACACACCTTTTCCTACTCCTAACAGGCCATGGGAATCCATCTCAATGGACTACATGTCAGACCTCCCATCCACCAAGCAGGGAAATAATTGTGTTTTTGTGGTTGTTGATCGCTTTTCTAAGATGACGATTATGGTTTCCTGCAAGAAGAACATCACAACAGAGGCCACTGATAAGATCTTCTTTGAATGAGTCTGGGTACATTTTGGAATCCGATAAAACATTGTCTCAGATCAGGACAGTTGATTTGTCAGCACATTCTGGTCGAGCCTCTGGTCACTGCTAGACACCAAGCTCACCAAATCCACGTCCTTCCACCCCCAGACAGATGGCAAAACCGAGGTCATAAATCAAATGATTGTGCATATCCTTCGCATGTATAATTCAAAGCACTCGTGCACATGGGATGAGAGCCTTCCCTATGTCCAACATAGCTACAACCGAGCCCTGCATAGCTCCACCGGCCACAACCCCTTTCAGGTGGGGTTGGGATTCCAGCCAGTGTGTCCCATAGATGTTTCACTTCCCCTTGCGGTCACCTCGACCAACTCATCTCATGCTCCAACTAAAGTTGAAAAAGCCACCCGGTTCATTGAGTGGATCCAGCACATCTGCCAACAGGTTCAAGATATCCTACAAAAGTGTAATGACAAGTACAAGAAACACCATGATCAACATCGAGTGCCACATAAGTTTTAGGTGGGCGACAAAGTTTGGTTGCACTTGCTGAAAGAACGCTTTACAGGACCCCATCGGAAGCTTCACCCACTCCGTTATGGGTCGTACACCATCACCAAGGCCGTGGGAGATAATTCTTTTGAGCTCAACATTCCTCCTTTCCTTAGCCTGCACCCAGTGTTCAACGTGGATCTCCTTCGCCCTTATTTCCCACCATTATCTGACACCTCAGACGTAGCAGAGTAGCTGACACCAACAGAGCTCAACCCGGACTGCATACAACATGCATCCAGTGATCAAATTGTGGACATATCGATCAAGGGCACTCGACAACAAAGGATCCATCTTTATCGAGTCGTCAAAGGAGGGCAACTCCTGCACCAAGGCAAGTGGCTCACCTGGGGCCAAATTCAGCAAACAATTCCTCATCTGATGGGGGAACTCAACGCAATGGAGACCATTGCTTCCTAAGGAGGGAGGATTGATCTAGGTGGATATTGATGGCCACCCACCTCTTCCAATTGGCTCAAAATAGTATTCTGACAATTTTGGCAATTTACTATTTTTAACAGTTTTAACTTCCGGGGCCATTTTGAGGGCCTAAACGAAGGTTTTTCTGGATCGAGCTTCTCAATAATAACCAAAGACATGATTAAGCCCCCAAAACGAATATCCTCAATGATACCTTTCCAACGGGCTATCATATTCCTAAAACGAAGATCGCATGCAAAAGTTACGACCCCAGGAAGTTCATGTACTAACCCAAACGTGGCCCACAATGACTTTTGGTGCTTCATATCCCAGGGTTAGGTTTTTGGATGTCTAGGGTTTTTGGCATTCCTGTTTATT
>CBVK0101167860.1:0-17807 GCA_900067695.1 Picea abies
CAGAGCGTATGCATCTTTACCTTTGGCCTTGTCGGTCTACCGATGTCTGGGATGACTGACTGCTCATGCCCATGTCACTAGTCCAACTTTTTCTGATGCAAGCATGTGCAGATGAACATCAGGACTAAACAAGCATATGAATTGTATATTGTCCATCGCAAAGATTAAATAACCATAAAATTGTATGCATCTTCTTTTTTTAACTGGACAAATGTTTGACAGTAAACAGGGCATGAAGGTGGGGCACCATGGCCAATTTGTATATCGCGAACCCCCGGAAGGCAGGGGAGCAATATTCAACCTGCCAGCCCGGCACCCGCAATCAAGAAAGTAGGTAACTATGGAACAAGGTAGAAGAGCGACCACAAATGTGAAACCGTTAGTCTTCCAACCAGCACACCAAGGCATTTTCAGGAAGCACACTAAGCATATGAATTAGAAAACAACAGGGATAATAGAAAATGGAAAAAGTAGAAATAGGGAGGGAAGAAAATCCCATTGCTACCAAGCCATCATTTTCAAGTCTAATATTATATGCCCCCACCCGGTTTGTATATTTAATTTACCACCACACTTGGTATACCTTTTAGAATATTGTACCACAAAACCCTTTGTTGTTTCACAGAACAATTCATCTTCCTATCCAAGCAACCTGTTTTTTCCAAGGCAGCAACGTCGAATATGCAATGGACATGAAAGCAAGTTAGTATGAAGACAGACATCTAAAAGAAAGAGAAACATGTCTATTTACCCGCCAAAGAGCCCATCGCCATCTCCAGCTATTATGTTTGTTTAAATGTACCAATGCAACGAAAAGACAACGGACATGAAGCAGGTTAGTATGTAGGAAGGCATGTAATGAAGATAAGTTACGATGTATGAAGGCACGCAACATGTACATATAACAAACTAGGTGAACACATATACATACCATAAATAAAATACAAAACAACGCAATATGAAATAACAGTACAAGCATGCACCTTTCTATATCCTCTTCAACCGATGCAGTCAAGACTCCCTCATTTTCTTCAGCCATTATGTTTGTTTGAATGTGGGAATGCACAAAACACAATAAACATGAATGGAAGTTGGTATGCACCGGAGGACAAGCAATATGTACATACAGTAAAACAGACTCAACAAATAGTCTAGAAGATAGGCAGAAACATGAACCTTTGCACTTCTCCATCCATGGTTGTAAATGCATAATTTTTTTTCCCTGCCCAAAAGATATTACAAACCACAAAATATAACGCAATTGCATGGTCGTAGCTAAACGATTTTGGGTTTTCCATGGAAAATTATTCAGATATGCTTCCACCGATGGAAGTACATGTTCTTTATCCTCTACACAGACTGTTGTGCCCACAATACAAGTTTTTGGTTTTCCGTGGCAAACTACCCAGACATGCTTCCAGACATCCAAATATAATCTTGCAGAATCTTTGTTGTACATATCATATCTCAAGCACAACACAAATTGTATCTTGTGCACATCATTCTGTGTAGAGGATAAAGAACATGTAATGTCATATCGTCACATCTAACCATACATGGTCTATAAATGTAGCCTGCATATGCTTTATTCTAACAAAAACAACAACGGATATTGCAATTTCACATGTAATCCTCGAACAATTTTGCATGCAACTATTTTCTTTCATGTCAGCACTGAAGCACCATCAAAATCTCACAGAAAATAGATATTGACCTCGGAAAAGAGGGAAAATAACACAACTGAATGTTGACTCCTTGGTGCAGGGGTTGAACACCGTAAAGCACCCAAAAAAACAATAATACTCCAAAAAGAAATAAATAAAAAAAGCTCCAACCACCGTCGTTGGACCCCAACCCTGCAAGCCCGAATCAAACAAAAAAAAATAGCAAGCCCCAGATAGCAAGAAAGCACAAACATGTCAAACTACACCCCCAGGGCCCCAAAGTGTAAACCCGAGCCAAACAAACAGAACCAACAACCCACGAACCAACAAACCAGCAAGAACCACGGACCCAAAAAACAACATATGTATCTCCAACGATTACGAAACTGCAGCCCAAGCACAGAAGGAACCAGAAATGTACGAGGACTATGCCACTACAAATAAGAAAACATTGTTACTTGCAGACTGCAAACAATGAACATCAAATAAGTAATAGAAAATGAAACTATGGCATCGAAACTTACTATGAAATGCTGAAATGCAGAAGTGCAGGTCGACTCACGAACGAAACAACAATAAGCAGCAACCGAGAAACCAACAAAGAAGAAGCACTCACCGAACCAGTAAACAATGTATATAGCTTCAATGATAACGAAATTGCATTGCAAAGGTAGAATAAGGATGAAACATACAATGGCTGTTGAACTGGCGGTGGACAAACAAGACTATGCAAATTCACTGTTACTATATGGAAATTTTCGATGAAAAATGTACTTCGAGAAGCGTATTTACATAAACATTTAAGGCCATCGGGTTGTCTAAGGACCTCGCGGTATGAAAACATTTAAGTTTCCAAGCCAAGCCTATTGAAGGACGTCACCTCATGTAAACATTTTAGTTGTCAGGCCTATTGAGGCATCTCAAAAAAAGTGTCAATACATTTCAACAAAAAATGCATCCGCCAAGGACGTTATAAACTTTAGAATTCGCAATCACTATAAAGCTTGGATATAAAAACATTTCAATATGATTAGTACATATTGAAACTTAAGAATATCTTCAGCTAGCAAAAAATGATAATACAAACATTTGAACTATTGCTAGCATTAATCCACCTTCAAGCAACATACAGGAAAAATATATGATTCAAAAAGACTATATACGAGAAAAAGTTTGGATATGTTGCCATATAAAACATTGGGAATAGTGGAACTGGATATAACACCTCCAATCTCTTATCCAATTAGATCAGTACATATATGGTACTTTTTATTATATAAAAATATATGCTTTTAATTCCCTAGCTCCAACAATAGGTATTATGCAAATATTTCTGGTCAAAGGACAAACTAATATGTAGTTAATGACTTATCGATCGCTATAGTCCCTCTATGCCTACGGCAGGGGATAATACTATATAGAACATCCTTCCACCCATTAATAAATTCGATCCTCCATACACTATGTGTTTTTCATAACAAAACAAAAAACTTTCTTTCATACCTTACCACGTGTGATTAATAAGACAAACGACCACCTTAATATACCTCTCCAAAGTTTATTCCATGAAGAAGTTTATTCCATGGTTATCACTATTTAATTGGCGGTCGCCCCTGGGAAAGAGGAAAGTCGCAAATAATATTGAAGACATCGCTCCTTGGCTTTGGAGAGGTCACAACCAGGAAGTAGTCACCCCTTTGCTTTGGAGAGATCGAGACCAAGGAAAATTCACAAAAAACATAAGTTTTACAGTAATGGTCGCTCCCTCCTACAGGGATAACCCACAACCATGCAAAAAACTTTGTCCTTTTAGTCATTTGTCTCACAAAATGAATTTCTTCAGTGCTCATATGCAGATCTCGCCCTCAGACTCGGCTCACAAGCTCCGATACCACTTTTTGTGCAGCGGAAGCCAAACAAGATTTAAGTTGAGCAATTACAATTGTTGAGCAAGACGAATAACACAATAAACATACACATAATTGGCACAGATATTTACGTGGTAAAACCCTTCTTGTAAGGGAAACCTCCATGGGGACATGATAATCGGTATTTGATTATTATTCAAGGGAGAAGTTTACAACAACCACTAAACGCAGACTTCCAATGCTACATACAACCATTCCATCCAACCTCCATTTCATTCCCTTGCCTCTACGGGCTTACATGAATATAAAACCAATTTCATTTAGTTACAAAATTGTCCATCATAATGTGGGCTCATACCAAATTGGTAGATTTGGTTTAATGAACGTCTACAAAATAGGAGCCATGAAATTTTCTAATATCCACAATATCGTGGAAATTAGTTGGCATATTCAACATCAACTGCTTCTCTACTTGGATTGAATTCACTTCTTCCTACAGATTCTTTAGTTCCTGCATGCTCCTCAAACTCTCATGAATGTTCATGGCCTTCTACTTCTACTTCAACTCCTACACAATTGTGTTGACTCTTTCTTCCTTTTGTTCAAATGCCTGGAACTTTTCATCCTCTTGAAGACTTGTCCATAGTTGTGCACTCTTGTCATATAACTCTACAATCTCCTTAATATTTTGCACCATGTTGTCCATGTGCCCTGCAAATTCATGCTCTCTCTGTGATCTCACTTATGGCGGTGTGCTTGGGATGACCTTCTCTACCATGTCTGAGATTTCTTGTTTGTACCCTTCCATAGCTTGCGCTATCTTTTGGATCTTTTCTTCTGCACTTAACTCTTCTGCTAGTGCATTGTCTGGAATAGTTTGAAATACTTCCTCAAGTCTTTATTCTAGTTTCTTTGTGCATTTTTTTCTTCATCCCTCTCATGATGCACTTAGTTGAGGGATATCTGCAGTATCTCCCTTACCTCCTTGGTTGTCTATAAAAAATTTTCATATTTCCTAGCCCTTGATTGATCTTCATTAACAACACTAATCTGCAGCTTATATAATGGTTTGGTTGGAATCTTGGACAACACCAAGTCCAACTACTCTATCTCTTTCATGGGTTTTTGTGTTGTGTCCTCGTCCAATTTTAGCATGCCTTGGCTAATCTGGGAATTATTACTTCTCATTATTATTGTCTGCATTGTCTCATTTTCTTCATGTATTTTATCCTATTGTGTGGTGCCTTTCTATTGTGCTATATTGATCTGTAGACTCTCTAGAATTTCTTTCACCTCCGTCAACTTATTCATCAGTTCTTCTTGTAGTGACTCTGTGACATATAGTGCTTCTTCTCCATGATCATGTACTTTATATTCCACCAATTCTGCATCATCCTCAGTTATGGTGAGCTAAGGGGGCTTCTTCTACAGTTTCATCTTCTTTCTTTGTTCTCCTATCTGCATTGTTGATTTCCTCTTTGGTGGTGTTTCTGTCTGCATAGGTTTCTCCTAGATAGGCATGGTATCCTTCTTTTATGCTTCATGTTGGCACAGGGGCAGACCCAGGGTTCAACGCTACAACAGTGCACCAACAAAACCCTAACTATCGGCCCTTTTAGCAACACCTGCGAAGCAGATGAAGTCTCACCCGAGGTAGAGGCAGGGGTGGTTGCAGGACTCCAGTGTCTACAACCTTAGCTGGTACATAGATCTGTGATTCTAATTACTTTACATATCACTCAGCAGCTATATTTATCAATATTCAGTTCTTAGTTACATCATAGTTTAAACCCTAATCATAGTACAGCGCAGTGGTCAACCAAATATGGCATCTAGCAGCACTTAGCACGACGGAACAGATCAGATCTAGCAGATTCAAGCACTAAGCACATATATATAAGTCAGATCTAACATCCATCCATATTATTAAGCACATAGCATTAACATGTCTATCTATCATTCATCTACGTTAAAGCACTAAGCAATAAACACTTAAACACATCAATACATAGCACAGATCAAAGAAACACAACATGTACGTGGTTCACCCCCACCCCGAGGCTACATCCACTAACTCTTCTCTTCTTTATTATCTTGGGTCAAGCTTCTTATAGGCACAAAGCATCCAAGTTCCACTCCACAGAGGACATGAGATCTTCACACCTCGCTAGATCCTCCTTCCTTGCGTTATAGCACAAAGCCTTCCACAATCTGTTACAACCACTTGCACTTAGCTCTACAAGTCTCACATAGTATGCATGAAGCATCTATAATCCATACTTAGGACTTAGCCCAATATCACATAGATATGCTCTTCCTTAGCACTTAGCACAATTTGCAACTGCTACCTCTTACATTTCCTAGACGTTTATTTATACTTTACAAAATATGCCTAAACATGGGTAAACCCATGGACCGACATCCCCATACCCGTTACATAATCCCAAATCCAAAAAAGGGCCCTAAAAGGGGTCGAGATCCCGCGATATCCACTTCATCTTGCGCTCCACCTTCAACAACCTATCGAAGTCCCAAAATTAGTTCAAACATGACCAAGAATCCTCAAAACTTAGTCAAGGGCCAACAGGCCCCCAACACTCACCTGTGACTTGTCCTGAGTCACTCTGTTCTGACTAGTTCTTCTTCAAAAACCTCAATCTTGGCTCGAGCTACTTCGACTTGTTGTTGTGTTATGGCCTCATGTTCAGTGAACTCTTTTATGAATGCTTCAAAGACAGGTCCTTCGAGGCGTTGTTCAGCTCCAGTGACAACTTGCTCCAGTTCCGCTCCTCAGCCTTCGATTTCTGTGAATAGTTGGTAAGCCTCGTCCTGTACAGGTTGGAGCCTCTAAATTACTTCCATAACTCTGCTTTGAATAGTATGTACATGCTGCTAGGTAGTGCGCTTCTCTTGGGATCGCTTCATTCTTTCCACAGTTGACAAGGGCTTCAACTGTGCCTGTATTGTCTCTACTTGATACTTCGCTTCCTGAATCTGTGACTCCAGTGCCTTCAATTATGGATCCTCAGTGAGTTTTTCATACATTTGGGCACTGCTATCACTCAGTTGCTTGCATTCCAGGGCAAGGACTTTTATTCTTTCAACTGCGCTTCAAGGAGTTGCTTCCCTTTGGTCCCTTACATCCTACGGGGTGTCAGGTACAATGCGGAGCCCTAAATATGTTATTCATTTTTGTAGCTGTTGGACAACTTCTGCAAGATGCTCTACTTGATGCGTGACTCGATCTTCAGCCTATAGCTCTAAGCATGTCACAGAGTGGAGGGATCTATTTACTACTTCTTTTACTTCGAGTTGCTCTGCGAGCAACTGTTCTTTCTCTTGTTGCATCTGTGCTTTCTCCGCTTCAAACTTGGCCTGGAGAGAAACCTTCTCTTGTTCTGCAATTCTGCGTTGTTCTACAATGTTTCCTTGTACTTTATTCAAGGTCTGGGTATCTTCTTCTTCTTCTTCTTCTTATGTGCGATGAAGACGAGATTCGACTGCATCATCTAATCCGCGGAGTTGGGCTGTCTCATCCCCCAACTCTTATTCTCCTTATGATAGGGGTGGAGTGGACACTACGCGGATGGACTGAAGGGCCTGATGTACCCCTCGAAACTCGACCTTAATTATGTCATACATTTCCTCCTGCTTAGCTTCTTGTTTCTCCATGATTTCCAGCGAAGCATCATTGAGGGTTGCTATGATGAATTCAAAGTCATCAGTAGAAAGCACGGTCTTCATATTGGTCATGTTGGCTCTTGATTTCTTCCGAGAGGAAGGTTTCGGGGGAGAAACCTTCCTCTTCTTCAGGGGATCAGTCTCATCTCTCAGCGGTGTTACTTCGCCTTGCTTCTGTTCAGGTCCTATGCCATTTATTTCTTCCTCCTCACCCCCCCGGTCAGGTGATACTGAAGCAGTCTTTCCTGAGGTGCTACTTAGGTCTTGGACCTCTTCGGTCTTCTTCGTTTTGTTGGGTCCAAGTGTATCATGCGTGGTTTCTGGGTTGTCAGAGTCGGACATCTATGCAAGGTCTGCTGAAATAAGGAGGTCTGTCGACCAGTCCTTAGTGATCTCCTCAAGATCCTCTTCCATGAGCTTGTAGTATGACTGCAGTTGCTCCTTATGTTCATCGGCTCGCGTTGTAAGGTAGATGAAGTGTCGATCTACGCAAAAATTCATCAGAGGTCAAAATCTTTGTAAGGTGTTCGGAGTCATGTGAGGTTCTTCTTCTATGGCTCTCTTCAGCTGAAGATAGTAGGTATGAAAAACAACGTTCGACTGCCATTGTTTGTTCATATCACTCGAGTACCAAAGGGTAGTGAACTTCGCAGCAAGCGGCTTGAACGGTTCAATATCGGGGAAGGTCAAACCTTCTGGCATCTCCCAGGAAACAAAGGCAATAAGGATTAGGAGTAAGCTAAAGTGGAACTCGTAGCCCTGATCCTGTGCTTCGCGGCAGTCTAGCTCCAGCTGATTCACCAGGTACTTCGCCCAGTTCATCTGTAAACCTTCTATGCACTTTTCCGCAAGGTCAACAACAAAGCCTGTGACCTACGCAGGTATGTTCTTCCTTACTAAATTTCATGTAATTAACTGAAAGGCGAGGCACACTGCACCATTCTGGATGGAGGCTACCTTGTAGCCTCGCGTTCCCTTTTAGACATCGCCATATGTATCCTTGATTTTCTGTGTTAGTGCGCTATCTATGGCTTTTCCTGGATACAACTCCTATGGATCGGGTCCTTGCATACTCAAGCCTGTGATCCTATGGATCAACGTCGGGTCGATTGTGATACGATGGTCTAGCCATACGTAGCCGCCATGGTAACATGAAAGTATTAACTTGACACAGGCATTGACTTCCTAGTGCCTTTCAAAGTGTGGGACTTTCATGACATTTAACAAAGTGGACTACGTGAGGTTCATCGTCCATGGTTGAGGGATTATCTTTGAGTTCTTCCCCTCCATCCTGGTTAGGTATTTATACGGGGCAAGCATACTGTAGTTTTTTCGATCTTCGAGGTTGAAGTCAATGAACTTCAATGCTGCAATCTTATCCTATTGTGCTCGAACTATGCGTATCCCCTTCGGGAGGTACGCAATAACCATGGTGTACTCGAATTCTCTTGGCACACTATCTCGACTCACTGCCCTGGCCAAAGGTGGGATGTAATCCGGCAATATGGTCGAGATCAGCTTCGCATTGGCTATTGTGTTTGGTTCTCTTTTCTACCGATGATCAAGATGATCCGGCTCTGCGAGTAGTCAACAGAGAGGCTTGCAGTCCTCTTGTCAATGATGCTTGAATACTTGTAGACATCGCTCTTTCAGACATTACTCTTTCAGTCATGAGGTCAATAAGAACTTATTCCACAATTTTCTCTGTAGCGCTAAGCTCATCCGAATGAACGCTTGTGGTTGAATGTCTCGGGTTCGAAGAGTAATTGTTCAATGCAAAGGGATAGATTGCACTAACACGATGGTCACTGTGTGAAATCAACTATGTTGTGATCTCTGGTAGTCACGATTGGCAAAAGTGTTCTCATTGTGTGGCACGACGGAATAAATAGATAACTCAGCAACGGATCTCTTGCAACGGGCGAGAAGCCTTCATTAACTTAGTTCTGTCTGTTGTGGCATGGTCCCAATAGTCTGGTGGTGAACATTCTAACCATAAATGCCTTTTTACCCGTTCGGGTCATCGGTCGAATGGTTATACTGTTCCAATGGCTATATTTCTTCGCCATGGCGAACTGCCATGTGACGTTGTTCTGATATTCCAGCGAAGCTCCAATTTTGCAAATTTTCCTTCTGTGAAGTTCCCTCGAGAACCTTCTATAACTTTTCAATCTTAGCTCTCTTCTTACTTATTTTTCTATCCTTCTTTCCAGTGAGCTTCGTCTCAGAATTCCTTTTTACATTATGATTCTTATCTTCTTTCAGCAGAGTAACTTTGCGTTGTTGAGATTCCTTCCTAGAAATCAAGGGTAATACTTCATCTATACCTGGAATAGGTACTTCAGTCTTTTGTGGGTCTTCTAATGTTCTGTTCTTTCAACTTCAACATCCAAATATCTAGTTTGAAATAGCTTCGCTTGGTTCTCTTGTTGTTTAATCAAGTGTGCAATCCTCCTAGTCATGAAATATTTCAACTCCTGCTTCTTTTGTTCTAGGACTTCTTCTTCTTTCCTTCTGGCCTGATCTTTTTCAATCCACGGTTTTCCTAATAACATAGAAAATGGAGCGTTGTTCTCAATAAATTTAATAACTTCAAATTCTTCCTCTGTCGAAGTTCTATGAGCACTCATAGATATCCTGGTAAGTCTTCCACATAGGGTTATCAGCTTTCCTCTGAATAATCCTATTCCTCCTAATGAAGGAATCATAGCAGGCTTTCTTATAATTTCCCAAGTTCTTTCGGTCATGATATTCACCTGTGTTTCCTCATCCAGAACATAGTCAATGTCGAAGTCTCCTATTCTTACTTCAATGCATTCTTTTTCTTTGGATATCTATGATAAGTTGATATGTCGGAGGTCATTCAGCGTTTCTTTCATCTGTAGCAATAATTTTTCTAATTCTTTCTGGGGTTCTGTCATAATCTCAGTTGCTAGATCTTTCTTGTGGTCTTCTTGTCTCATATTCATCCTTTCAACCTTAGCAATCATTCTAGGAAAATCCAATACTTCATGGTCCATAGCTTTGCAACAGAGGGAACTAGGTCTTCTACCAAGGCATTCCTTATCCAGATGTCTCAGTCTTATGCAACTGTAATAAAGGGTTAATCCTCTCTTTCTCTTAAATGATCCCCAGCCTTTCTTGTACTGCACACTAGGATCATGGTAGCTAACCTGCAAAAAAATCTTTCTAGGATCCTGCATTCATTTGTTAGTCCAAACATTCTCTCTATGCATAGGTATAACATATCTTTCACTATTCTTATCAGATCTACTCATATCAAATCTCCTTTCTTCTATCAGTTCCCTAGTTTTCAAGATAGGATAAATCTTATCAAACATACCTAGACCCATACTTTAGAAACAAAAATTTCCACTAATCTTATCTTCAGCAGAGCAGAAAGCTTACATATCTTAAAGATTTTCACTATTCTTACCTTTATCAGAGCACAAAACGTTCAAATCTTACCTCTTTTCTTCAAATCGAACTTCTTTCTTTAGCACAGATCTTCACAAAACAATTACAATACTGTGCACTAGAGCGACAGATCTATGCATAGAGCTTCCACAATTTCAGGTCAGGTCTTTGCACAAAGCTTATTTTTCCTCAGTTCCCAGCAATCACAGTTTCAAGTCAGGTCTTTGCATAAATCTTCTTTTTCCTCAATTCCCAACAATCACAGTTTAAGGTCCTAGAAACGGAACCATTTGTTGTCACAGGGGCAGACCCAGGGTTCAACGCTACAACAATGCACCAACAAAACCCTAACTACCAACCCTTTCGGCAACACATGCGAAGCAGATGAAGTCTCACCCAAGGTAAAGGCAAGGGTGGTTGCAACACTCTAGTCTCTGCAACCTTAGCTGGGACACAGATCTATGGTTCTAATTACTTAACAGAGCACTCAACAATTATATTTATCAATATTCAATTCTTAGTTACATTGCAGTTTAAACCCTAATCACAATACAACGCAGTGGTCAACCAGATATGGCATCTAGTAACACTTGGCACGACGGAACAGATCAGATCTAGCATATTCAAGCACTAAGCACAAGTATATAAGTCAGATCTAACATCCATCCATATTATTAAGCACATATCATTAACATATCTATCTATCATTCATCTAGGTTAAATCACTAAGCAATAAACACTTAAACACATCAATACATCGCACAGAGCAAAGAAACATAGCATGTATGTGGTTCACCCCCACCCTGGGGCTACATACACCAACTCTTCTCTTCTTTATTATCTTGGTTCAAGCTTCTTACAGGAACAAAGCATCCAAGTTCCACTCCACAGAGGACAAGAGATCTGCGCACCTCGCTAGATCCTCCTTCCTTGCGTTACAACACAAAGCCTTCCACAGTCTATTACAACCACTTGCACTTACCTCTGCAAGTCTCACACATTATGCATGAATCATCTACAATCCATACTTAGAACTTAGCCCAATATCACATAGATATGCTCTTCCTTAGCACTTAGCAAAATTTGCAACTACTACCTCTTACATTGCCTAGACATCTATTTATACTTTACAAAATAGGCCTAAACATGGGTAAACCCATGGGCCAATATCCCCATACCTGTTACATAATCCCAAATCCCAAAAATGACCCTAAAAGGGGTTGAGATCGAAGTCCCAAAATTAGGTCAAACATGACCAAGAATCCTCAAAACTTGGTCAAGGGCCAACACTTCCCCATTTGTTCTTTTTCCATTATCGATTCCTAATACTGAGGCCCTTGGTATTGTTTCCTTCTGCCTTTGCTTCTTGACTATCATTGCAGTTTCTATTGGTTGTGTGTGTTGTGATGCTTTCCTAGTATTTGTTGTTGGACTACTTGATTTTTGTGACGTGCCAACTTCTGCTTGTTCTTTTCCCTTTGCTCCTTTCCTTACAACCACTGAACCTACCTTCCACTGATCTAGCCACTTTGTTATTACCCATTGGACTTCTTCTAATGTTATGCAATATTGCATCTTTAACCATGTCTTCTTGTCGTCTCTCTTTCCTTGTATCCATATGTTGTGCCTAGATGCCTTGAAGTTGGAAATCCCCTCATGCAACTTCACCACTTCTTGTGATATCCTCCATGTGTCTTCTATCTTCTCCTGCATCTCTTCAAGATACATGGTAAAAATGCTATAATTGGCTTTCCTCTGCTTAGGAATTGCATTGTGCCACAGAGTTTCATATCTTGTTGCGCGGCACTTTCCTCTTTTGTCACAAAATGTTGAATACTTTGGTATTTCCCATCCTACTAAAGCTATCAAGATCAATAACCAAGAATAATGGAACTATGTTCCATAATCCTGCGCATCTCTGCAATCTTCCAAAAATAGGTTGAGAAAATATGGTGCCCAATTGAAAATTGTCCCCTTCACACACTGCGCGGTTGTTGCTACCACTCCTACTGGCGCCTCTTCCTTGCGAAATTTTCTTAATAACTTGCATTCCATTAACTTTGTCATGAATATCATGTCTAGGTCATTTATATTCTTAATGATCATGCCTTTGCTTCCCTTGTCAGTGCTAAATTGAGCCTTTACTTCCTCTGCAATGGCCTTTTCCTTCATCTTATCATCTAAATATTGCTCGTGGTTCACCCCATTTGTTGGAAGCCCTATAATTTTTGCAATTAAGTCTACATAAATTAGGACGGGTCTGTCCATCCACAAAACCCTCCATGGATTCTCACCAGAAGTTTCTTCACACATGCATTGCATCCTTCCCCCTGGTGAAATGTGGTATTTCCAACAAATTCATGATGCCAGAGTTATACATCCCAACTATCCATTATTTTGGCTCAAAAATGAGGTATCCTAATGGGCCTCTTCCCTTATTCTCCATATAAACTTCCTGCATAAGCTTTGGAAATTTAGCTATCTATGTCAAGTCGTGATCTGTGTATCTTAGTTTGGGAACAAACCTCGACATGTCCTCTACAACAATTATCGATTCTAGTATATGGGGCAATGAAAGTGAGATATGTGTTTGTGTGTGCATTTTTGTTACATTTAACCTCATTTGTCTCTTTGATGGTCCTGTTGTCTCGAACTCCTCTGTGTCCAGCTCTTCTTCATTGTCTTCCTCGACCTCTGGGGGTGCCTCTGTCCCAGGTTTTTTCACTGTCTCAGGTTCATTTAATTCGGTCTTCTCACTGTCTTCTTCATTATGTTCTCCTTTTGAGTGAGTCACTCCTATTTTTCTTGCATTAGGGTTTGTTGTTGCACTAGGGTTTCCTTCTTCTGCCTAGTCTACTTTTGTTTCTTCTTCCTGCAAGTTCTTCTCCTCGACAATTGTCGGATTGATTGACTCACTTTCTGTCGTCGGGATCTCATGCACATATACAACTCTTGTTGCCTTCTCTATCGGTTTTTTAGTGCTTATGGTCCTTCTGGCGAACTGGCTGGGTGCTCCAAACTTTGGCGGTGTCATTGTTCTAACTCAGAAAAAAATCGTTGCAAATCTTAGCTTAGACTCTTCACAATCTTCGCACACAATCACACCCTGTTCGCTCCTTGGCTCCTTTTCTCAAAATCACAAGTGTTTGTATTTTTTCATGCTTTCCCCTTTTATACACTATGTCATAAATGCACCTTACTTTGTCATTCACCGCTTTTCACTTTTTCGATCATTTTTCATCCCGTCGTGTTGTGTTCGCTTTTTCTGTCATGCAATGTCTTCAAGTTTTGTCATACCTCTTTCGAGCCTCTTTTGCGCATTGTAATCTTCAATTGTATGTCTACCACTTGTCCATATACCTACTTCTTTTTGGATTTTTCCCTTTTTTTCCACTTTTTCTTCTTTTATTCATTTTTTCTTCCTTTTTCTTCTTTTTGACTCCTATTATATACAATACGTACATTTCTAATTTCTTCATGGAATCTACTAAGGGTTGGTAGGTTGATTGTTCCTATACAGTTTCATTCAACTACCGTTCACCATTCCTTGCATCTCCTTGCCTACTAAATCCTTAAACTACACATCACCTCCATCTGTGATAGATTTTATCTCATATGTCCCTAGTCAATGCATCTTGAACTTCCCTGGGTGCTGCAAGTATTTACTGTCATAGAGGAGAACCAGATCTCCTTCTTTGAAGTTCTTCTTATTAATGTGTCTGCCATGCCAATCCTTGTCCTTTGCTTTTTTTACCTCCTTATGGAAACCAACCACAATTCTGTATTCTTCTAATTCCATGAGTTGTGCCAATATTTCTTGATTTGCGCCTCTTTCTATCATATATGCAATTGTTACAATGCACAGACTAGGTATCAAATACTTTAGAGGAACTATCACTTCATTTCCATACACCAATCTAAAAGCTATCTTCCCTATAATATTCTTTCTTGTAGTTCTATACGCCCATACACTGCTGGTATCTTCAAATCTCAGTCATCCTTGTTCACATTACAAATATTGGTTAAGGCATTATCCAATATCTTGTTGAACACTTCCACTATTCCATTAGCTTGGGGATGGTAAGGAGTTCTCTTCTAATTATGTATCTTGAATTGTTCATTCATTGCTTAGATAGCACTATTGATCAAATGTGTCCATTGATCCTTCATCAAAACTCTAGGGAATCCAAACCTTGTAACCACTTTCTCAAATAAGAAGTGTGTTGCAGTCTCTGCGTTGAAATCCTTTATTGGTGTTGCTTCAACCCATCTAGTCAAATATTTCATCGTTGTAATAAGATACCTAGCTCCTGATCTTCTAGTTGGTGGATTAATTGGTCCTAAAAAATCTATTGCCCACTTGTCAAACACCTTCAAAGTTACTTGAGGTCTTAATGTCATCTCATCCCTTTTGGATGGCTTTCCAACCCTCTAATAGACATCATAGTTCTAACAATACTAGTTTGCATCCTTGTGAATTGTTGGCCACCACAATCTTGTACACAATATCTTATGTGCAATGGCTTTCCCTGCATAATGTCCTCTAGCAATTCCTTCATGTGATTCTACTAAAATAATAGGCCTTTCATGCTCCATAACACATATCCTCAAAATGTTGACTGCACCAAGTTTGTACAAGTGACCTGCAATCAGTTGGTAATCTACAGCTCTAACCACAAAGTTTTTCTTCTGCACAGTATTAAATTCCCTTGGGGAAAATCCTGTACTAAAAAACTCAATAATGTCAGCAAATTATTCATCAACAATGTGTATTGAAAACAATTGTGCATTTGGGAAGTTATCCTCCAAGTTACTTTGTTCTTCTCCATTAGTTATCCTGGACAAATGATCTAGTCTTGCGTTCAATCTTCCAGGCTTCACCACAACTTCAAAATAGAACTCTTGAAATAAAAATAGCCATCTACATATTCTTCCCCCCAACACTGGTTTATTAACTAAATGTCTAAGAGAAAAATTATCTATAAACATCTTAAAATGTTGACCTAACAAATAATGTCTGAATTTTTGCAATGCATACACCATGGCCAACCCTTCTCTTTCTATTGTATTATAGTTATGTTATGAATATGATAGATTCTTTCTTGCAAATTCTATTGGGTGATCTATATTGCCTTCTCTTGGTTGTGTTAGTACTACTCCCAATGCTATTGCAGATGCATCCATATGCACATGAAATTCCTTTGCCCAATCTGGAAACACTAAAATTGGCATTGTCACCATTTTCTCTTTCAATATATCCAAGCTCTGTTGGCATTCACCATTCCACTGATACTTAATGTTCTTCTTCAACAACTTCTCCATCGGTGCAATAATCTATGCATATCCCCTTATAAACTTCCTATAATACCCTGTATGACCAAGTGTACTTTTTAATTGGTGCACTGACTTAGGTGGTGGTAAGTTAACTATGACAACAATTTTAGTATGATCAACCAACAGACCTTGTTTACACACCACATGCCCTAATAGAATACCAAAAGGTGCGATGAAAATGCATTTCTTAATATTCAATTAAATATGGCATTGTCTACACCTGTCTAACATCAATCTTAACATTTCCACGTGATCATTCAATAAGCTAAACATTGTCCAATCATCCAAATAAAATTCTAAAAACTTATGAATAAAGTCTTTAAAGGCAGCTACTACCAACCTTGAAAAAATTGTAGGTGCATTCTTCAACCCAAATGGCATGAGTGTATAATGATATGATCCACATGTTTTTGCAAATGTAGTCTTATGTATATCTTCTGGTGCTATCTTGATATGATGATATCCTAAAAACCCATCTGTAAATGAATAGGCTTCTTGACCTCCTACATTCTCCAAAACTTCATCTGTAAATGGGGTAGGAAAAGGATCACGCAGGAAAGCATCATTCAACTTTCTCGAATCTACACATATCCTTATACCCCCTTGTTTCTTCTCCTACACTACCATAGGGCTGATCCATTCTGATTCTTCCACAAGTTCTATGACACCATCCTCTAACAACTTGTCAATTTCTACCTTCACCTTTTTCTTATACACTGGATTCAACCTGTAAGGTCTCTGTCTTATTGGTCTGGCATCTGACTTCAAAGGGATCTTCATCTCTCCAAGTTCTCCTGCAAATCCTTTCATCTCTGAGAACGTCGCTGGAAATAGGTCACTATACTCGCACAGTAACTCTATGACTCTTTGTACTGTCTGATTATCCCAATAATCTCCAGTGCTTGCCATCTTTGGGTTTTCTATTGTTCAAATGTTTACCTTCTTGATCTTTAGTGGCGCACCATAATATTTTGAATCTATATTTGGACCTTCTACTTCTCTTTATCCTTCAAATTATGTGATCTTGATGTTGCGGGGGTTTTCTTCTGTTGGATCTTCTTCTTCTTTGACATGATAACAATGTAGAAACTGTCAGATTGTTTGTCTCTTCTAGTTCTGATAAGTTGTCACAATATGAACTTCTGGTTCTTCAAAAATCCTATCTCTTACCAACCTCAATGTTGTATCTATTTATGGATTCACATACTCAAATGCAAATGTAATCACAAAATTATGTTGCATCTCTTCTCAAATTATAGTTTCCCTGTGTTTTTCCAATTATTTGTACTAAATCCTTGGGATTCCTTCTAATGTGTGAATAAAATGGTGTGGCCACTCTTCTGGTGGTACTAATCTCCATTGAATTATACATTTTTCTACATGTTCTTTTGATTTTCCCATTCCATCATACTTCTCCACATATATGTCCTCATGTTTTGCACCAAATCTAATGTGCAGTAACCTCTTGCATTGATACCAGTTATTGATCTTCTCTTTGTGTGTACCATACCATTGTGAAGGTGTAGATTTTAAATCAATCTCCAAAACTGGTAACATTTGATTTTCCACTATTTCTAATTCAAAATTCATTAAAAATTATTCTAAATCATTCTGACCATAAAAAGTATGAGGTTCTCTTACCTTTGTACCAACCCATCTTACTATGTGCATCATCCTTGCGCATATTTTGGTGGATAATTCATGTAATTGTTGCTACCAGTTCTCTAGTCTTGTTTCAGAGTCTGAGGCACATGAACTAATACTCCTCCAACTCGGCATGCCATCTGCAGTAGGGTTAACATAAACTTCTTCCCACGCAGTAGTTGTTGATTAAGGTTGGTTG
>CBVK0101167876.1:0-18241 GCA_900067695.1 Picea abies
TCCGGTCTTAGCGGACCCTTAGAAGCAAAGGAATCCCCTTGAAACCAATAATTTCTTTGATAACAAATGCACGTTTTAAACCTTTCACACATAGTGCACAAAACATTTCCTTGGAAACCATTAAAGGAAATTTAATAAGGTCTAGAAGAACTAGTAGATCTCTTCATGTGAGAATGGAAGTGGAAGATATTACAAATCATAATCAAGAGGAAGAGAGAGCCATGTGTAGCAAGCTACAAAAGGCATCTAGATCAGAGGAAGAAATGTGGCATCTAAAATCTATAAGCATGTGGTTCCAATCTAGTGATAAAGGATACCTTATTCTTCCATCAACAAGTTAAAGCTAGAGTTAGGAAAAGAATGTCAAAGAAGTATCCTTAGAATATGGCTTAAGTTTGAGATAATTCTTACCAATCAAGGAGGCATCTAGAAAACACTTTAAGAATTTGTACTCTAAACACAAGGAGGAGGATCCTCACTTCACTACTACAATGCTACAAAACCTAAGTTCTTTCCCTGACCATGGACAAGACCTAAGTTCCATACATGGACTATATTGCAACTTATGCAACTTTACGAAACTTTATGCAACTATATGACGGATAGGTGTGGCAATTTCAACTTTATGCAACTAAATGCAACTATATGCAACTGTGTTGGTACCAAAAATGTATATTGTCATGATAACTTATCTTCTTGTTTTAACGAGTGTAGGTACCACCAAATAAGTATCTATTGGATCTATATTCCTCGAGTGATGATCAATATATAGTAAGAGAGGTTGAAAGTGAGATGTGTTGTACTAGATCTACTGGTTCTAGATCAACTAGGTTGGAAAAGGTAAGGAAAAGATTTCGTACCCGCATACAATTTTTTATTGCCAATGAAGGGTCGTGTAATTATGATGATGAGAGCATAGGTGGCATTGAGTTTCCCTTGAGGTATAAACATCTAGTGCAGTGATGGGTACCTAAGGAGCTACCTGAAGTGGACACAAATTTCTTCATCGGTGGGAGGATGTATTGCATTTCTCCTTCGTCCCTACATGGATTAGGGTTATTTTCCATGGACGGAATAAACGTCAGCTATGACACTGTAACTAAATTGATGGAGTATGTCAGACCATTATACAAATACAATCACTGGTAGAGGTTGGTCTGATATACGCAAAGTATGCGGAGATATGGAGTTGCCGCAAATTATATACAACTACTAGATAACAATCAAAATAAAGGGGAAACTATGTATATTGATGGAAGGCCAAAATCTATTGGAAACATTGTGGGATTTATAAATAGTACACAACCAGTGGAAACAACTAAGAAGCTGAATTGCATATTTGAGGCATGCGAAGGAAATCGTATATTTGTATGTGCAACAAAAGCAATAGTTCCAGGTGAAGAGTTGTTGATCGATTACAACTTAAATCGAATAGATGGAGAGGGTGACCGTGGAAAGACACCCACTTCGCCTCAGTGGGTAAAAGTTAAATACAGTAAAAAATTATGAATAAAACAACTAAATTTCATAAATTTCATTATTTTTTTTTTGTTATTAGTACAATATTTCATTTTCTTAATGTTATAGGTGAATTTCCTAATTTTTATTGATTGATTTATTGTGTCAACATCTGTCCAGGGTGACCATGGTAGAAAATCACCTGATACATCTCTCCAGGGTGACCGTGGCAAGGCATCCATAGTGCCTCAACAGGTAAATGTTAAATACAGTAAAAACTTATGACTACAACAACTAAATTTTAGAAATTTCATTATTTTGTTTTCTGTTATTACTGCAATATTTAATTTTCTTAATGTTACAAGTGAATTTCATAACTTTTATTGATTGATTTATTGTGTCAACATCTGTCCAGGGTGACCGTGGTAGAAAATCACCTGATACATCTCTCCAAGGTGATCGTGGAAAGGCACCCACTGTGCCTCAACAGGTAAATGTTAAATACAATAACAACTTATGATTACAACAACTACATTTCTAAAATTTCATTATTTTTTTTTTCTGATATTACTCCAATATTTCATTTTTTAAATGTTACAGGTGAATTTCATAACTTTTGTTGATTGATATATTGTGTCAATTTCTGTCCAGGGTGACCGTGTCCGATTTTCACCGGCTACATCTCTCTAGGGTGACCATGGAAAGGCACCCGCAGTGCCTGACCAGGTAAATTTTAAATATAGTAACAACTTATGACTACAACAACTAAATTTATGAAATTTGATGTAGGAGCATCTACGACGTCATCACGCGAGCCAGCGTGGAGGAAAGAGGAGGACAGCTGGACAGTACCAGCGCATACATTTTTGAATCACGATGAAGATTGTTGCACTGTCGTTTGAATGAACACATTCATATGAAGTGCACTTGTATTGTAATGTAGATAAGAAGACATTAAATAGTTTTAATGCTGGTAGATAGGGTTAGTTGTAGATTAGACAGATTCATTTTCCAGGAGGGAAAACGAATATAGGGACCCTCCTTGTATTTTCTGAGGGATTATTATTCAGCATTTGCATAGAGAGCAATAGAGAACAGAGCAGAGAGTTTGTGAAGAAACCCCATGTACAGATTGAATTAATAGAAGAAAGCTCTTGATTCAATTCCATGGCTGTGTTTGAATTGTGTGTGTTGTTGATGTTATGTTGTTGCATACTTGCTTCTCTTTATGCTTATTTTTTATATGCTGCTTATGTGATTGCATATCTAGGTTCGAAACCTGAGAGAATGAGAGATGAGTTTCAATTGTTTCTCTGTTTGAGCCAGGATATTCCTGCATAGAGTGCAGTTGAATTCCTCCGCATAGAGTGCGTCGAGGAGGCCAAACAGTTAAACTCTTGTTCCCGTTCGTCGAAGAGTGAATTTGATTATTCGAGCCGTGCAGTTGAGTGCAGGTCGAACCGAACTTCCAGTAGCAAGTCTGAGAAGGGAAAGGTCGGGTTGTTGTGGCTGCAAGTGCATAGCACCTGGAAATCTTCAGCATCGTTGAGGGTGGCGAAGGTTGAGGTCAAGCACAGGGAGCGTGTTCGAGGGAGCTCTGAAGGAGTCAGAGTTGCAGAAGCTCAAGAGGGATAGCTCCTTTGCTTCAAGAAAAAGAGTATTCAAGAGCAAGCAGAACCCGTTGGCCATCGTGTATCGGCATATCGGGGTTGGCGAGTGCAAGCATTGCATGCACGTCGAAATCGCGAGTTGCGATTTCCCGATTTGATCGGAGCCATCGATCATAGGGGGGACAGGTGGCACGGGATCCCAAGGAGTCGGGACTCGACACTTTGGAAGTTTCAAGGTTGAAGGGAGCACGTAGGAACTGTGAAGCCGCGAGTTGCGACGGGCCCCACGGAGACGGAGCGGAGGACAGCACGTGGCATCGACACTTCGGCTTCGGTACTCGGGTTCCGAAATACAAGGGCTTGGCATCGCGAGCGGCAATATTCTGAAGTATTGACTGTTGACCATCGGAGGTCGGGGTTTCGATGTTTGATTGCACGAGGATAGTGTTGAAAGCCTCGCAATATCGCGAGACCCGATTTCCCGATACACAAAGGGAAGATCGCCGAGAAGTGTTCTGTGGGTAAAGGACTCCCGAGGGAGTTGGAAGAGCTTTGACTCTTTGGGCCTGAGAAAAAGAAGGTCCTAGCGAGGGAGACCGTCCGCTGAGGGACAGGTTACGTCGGAGTGGTATCAGAGCCTGAAGATATTGTCTGTATATTGCAGGTGAGAGAAGAGGAGGAGAAAAGGGAAAGCACTCTGATACTCACGACTTGCGTCAGAGTGGTATCAGAGCAGGTTTTGAAGCTCTCTTTGTTCAGGTAGTAGGGAGAAGCAGACTTCATCATGCCGCCCAGAAGAGAAAAGAAATCACCTGATCGTGAAGACAGGGATGCCCGAAGGAGGGGTAGGCCAGCATGAAATGCTAAAATTGAGCGAGAGATGAGAGATCTCCAAGCTAGACTGAAAGAAATGGAGACCACCCAGAGACGTGGTGTTGGTGCAGCAGAGTTCAGTGATCCCGAGATTGAGGAGGAAGCTGGACATGCTAAAGAAGAAGTCACAGTAGAGGATGCATCAACTGAAAGGTTGATAAGAGCCATTCGAGGATGAGCTCAGAGACGAAGATGGACATTCCCATCTATGAGGGAAGTCTAGATGCAGAAGAATTGCTGGATTGGATCCGAGCATTGGATACCTACTTCGATTACGAAGATATTGAAGAAGACAAGAAAATAAGGCATGTTGTTACCAAGCTGAAAGGACATGCAGCCTTATGGTGGGGTTGTTACCAAGCTGAAAGGACATGCAGCCTTATGGTGGGACGAGCTGCAGGCAGACAGACGTTCCAAAGGAAAACAAAATATCAAGAGTTGGGATCGGATGATTGCCAAGATGAAGGCGAAGTTCATTCTGAGGGACTATCAGATCACTCTATTCAGGCGCATGCAGAACCTGAGACAAAAGTTGATGATGGTGAGAGAATACACCGAGGAGTTCTACAGGCTCAACATTCGAGCTGGTCATCGGGAGAGTGATGATGAAAAGGTGGCAAGATACCTGAATGGTTTTAGGTATGATATTCAGGATGAACTGAGCATGGTAACCATCCACACAGTTGAGGATGCGTACCAGATGGCCCTAAAGGCCGAAGAAAAGTTGAGCTGCAAACAAGGACAGTGAGGGCGAGGTAGAAGCCAGCCCAAAGGCAAGACAGTTGCCCAAGAATGAACTCAGAAGCCCAAGGAGGATTGGAGGAGACCTCAGGGAAAAACTGAGAGAGGTGGAACCTCACAGCAGAAACAGCACACTTCTGAGCCGAGGAGGCAGCCAGATGATCAGTAAGGAGGATATGCTGACATGAACGTATTTCCTCGTACCCGAGGTCGAGGTAGAGGCCGAGGAGGAGTTATCACATGTTTTACATGTGGAAAAGACGGACATAAGGCCATTGACTGTCCAGAGAGGGAAATGGACGGAGGAAAAGCTCACATCGCTGAAGCGCAGAGGTGATACATTGAGGATGAAAACACTGGAAGTGGGGAGTCCCTGATAGTGCACAAGGCTCTCTTGAAACCTGAGAAAGAGGTGGATAGCTCAGCGCAGAGATGCAGGCTGTTCCGGACGACTTTCAAAACCAAGGGCTGGAAATGCAAGGTCATAGTGGACAGCGGAAGAACCGATAATATCGTTTCGACCGAGATGGTGGAGAAGCTGGAGCTGAAAACGAACAAACACCCAAGTCCATACAAGGTGACATGGCTGCAAAAAGGACACCAGGTATGTGTTACAAAGCAATGCTTGGTCAATTTTAAAATGGGTGAATATAAGGATGAAATTCTGTGTGATGTCATTCCCATGGATGTCTGTCATGTTTTATTGGGAAGACCTTAGCAGTATGACCGACATGTTGTTCATGATGGGAGAATGAACACGTACACCTTGGAGAAGGATGGGAGATCACATACACTGATGCCGATAAAGGATAAGAAGGTGGAGCCGAAAGTGAGCAGCACGATACTTCTCATGAGTGGGAAAGAACTTCTCACAGAGATGGAGAAGAATGAAGACCCACAGTTCTTTGTTGTCAGGAAGCCGAGAATTGTCCTGACAAGCACAAGAGTGGACGAATTGCTAGAAGAGATTCAGGAACTACTGGGAGAGTTCGCTGATATCATCATGGACGAACTACCTCATTCGTTTCCACCGATGAGGAGTGTGAGTCACCACATTGACCTCATACCTGGAGCAAGTTTTCCAAACAAGGTAGCATACAGGTTGACACCTCAGGAGAATGAGGAGGTCAAGAGGTAGGTACAGGATCTATAGGATAAAGGACTGGTCAGAGAAAGTCTCAGTCCATGTGTTGTTCCGACGGTACTGAGTCCGAAGAAGGATGGAGGATGGAGGATGTGCACAGACTCCAGGGTGATTAATAAGATCACCATCAGGTACAGGTTCCCATTGTCGAGAATGGACGACTTGATGGATTGCCTAAGTGGGGCAAATTATTTTTCGAAAATAGATCTCAAGAGCGGATATCATCAGATCTGGATGAGAGAGGGAGATGAATGGAAGACGGCATTCAAAACAAATGAGGGTTTGTATGAATGGTTGGTCATGCCATTTGGGTTGACAAACGCTCCAAGCACTTTTATGAGACTGATGAATGAATTCCTGCGGGAATTCATTGGCAAATTTGTGGTCGTGTATTTGGACGACATACTAATATTCAGCAAGACCAGGGCTGAACACTTGAGGCATTTGGCCATTGTAATGAGGAGGTTATAGCAGGAGAAGTTGTTGATCAATTTGAAGAAGTGTTCCTTCATGTAGACAAAACTCATATATCTAGGTTTTGTAATTTCGGCAAATGAATTGAAGATGGATCCTGAGAAGGTTGAAGTGATCAGGAACTGGCCATCGCCGAGAAATGTTTTTGAGGTAAGGAGATTCCATGGATTGGCAAGATTCTACAGGAAATTCATTCGAAATTTCAGCGGGATTAGCGCAGCAATGATGCATACCGTGAAGAAACGACATAAAGTTTTTCACTGGATAGCAAAGGCTGAAAGAAGCTTCAATATGTTGAAGCGAAAGATTACTGAGCAGCCAGTGTTAGTGTTGCCTGATTTTCAGAAGACCTTCCAGGTAAAGTGTGATGCTAGTGGATATGCTGTTGGAGGGGTTTTGAGTCAGGATGACCGACCTGTAGCATATTACAGCGAGAAGCTGGATGATGCAAAATTGAAGTACTCCACGTACGATAAAGAGTTCTATGCCATTATCCAGGCATTGAAAAAGTGGAGGCACTATCTGATACCCAAGGAATTTGTGCTTTACAGTGATAATCATGCACTGCAATTCGTGAGTCAGTAGGAGAAGCTGAACCAGAAGCATGCGAAATGGGTGGAATACATGAAGAATTTCACATTCGTGATCAAGCACATTTTGGGAGCTGCTAACAAGGTAGTTGACGCCTTGAGCAGGAAATGCTTGTTGTTGCAGGAATTTAGGGTCAAGACTTTGGGTTTTGAAAATCTGAAGGATATGTATGTAGGTGATGATGATTTTGGGGAAGCTTATGAAGCAACCGAGAATCCGGTGCTCAGGGATAGGAGCCCGTGGCTGGAGTATCTAATCCATGAAGGATTGTTGTTTCGGGGCAATCAAATGTGCATTCCAGATTGCTCTATGAGAGAGAATTTGGTGAAGGAGAAGAACAGTGGAGGCTTAGCAGGTCATTTTGGACATGACAAGACATTCGCCAAGCTGAGCGAATCTTATTATTGGCCTGGCATGTGTGCTGATGTAAAAAGGTTTGTTCACAGATGCAGGATATGTCAACATGCGAAAGGCCGAAAGCAGAACACAGGGTTCTATCAGCCATTACCCATACCAGAGAGGCCATGGGAAGCCATCAGTATGGATTTTGTTTTGGGTTTACCGAGAACACAGCGAGGAGTTGATTCCATCTTTGTGGTGGTGGACAGGTTTTCAAAGATGGCACATTTTATTCCGTGTCATAAGACCAGCGATGCAACCCACATTGCAAACTTGTTTTTTAAAGAGATCGTACGATTGCATGGATTGCCGAGGAGCATAGTCTCGGATCGGGATACCAAATTCATAGGTCATTTTTGGAGGACGCTATGGAAGAAGCTAGGGAATGACTTGGCATTCAACTCTGCTTACCATCCGCAGACAGATGGGCAGACCGAAGTAGTCAACAGAATCTTGGGGGATCTGTTGAGAAGCCTGGTGACCGAGCATCACAGGAGTTGGGATCAGATCCTACCATAGGCAGAGTTTGCGTACAACGATTCTGTGAATCGGAGTACAGGTAAGAGCCCATTTCAAATTTTGTATGGGATACAACCACGAGGAGTATCTGAGATTAGGGAGTCAGAACAGGCTGAAACCAACAGCACGAGAGCTGAAGAATTCACTGAGGCGATGCAGGAACTTCACGTGGAAGTGAAGCAGCGGATGTAGAAATCAAACCAGGAGTATAAGCGTAGAGCCGACCAGAGAAAAAGACAACTTCAGTTTGAAGTTGGAGACATGGTTCTAGTGCACTTGAGGAAGGAAAGGTTCCCTAGGGGAACATACAACAAGCTCAAGATGAAGAAGATTGGATCGTGCTGAATCCTGAGAAAATTTGGCGAGAATGCATACGAGCTTGAGTTGCCAGAGGGCATCGGGATATCTCCGATTTTTAATATTTCGGACTTATAACCATATAGGACTGATACAGCAGACACTGGAAATGAGGAACCAGTGGTCCAGTGGCAGAAGCAATTAACAGTTGCACAGAAGCCTGAGATGGAGTGCATACTGGATAAAAGAATAGGCAGAAAGACCAGGAGGAAGCAATATTTTGAATACCTGGTGAAATGGAAAAATCACCCAGTGGAGGATGCCAGCTGGGAAACAGAGACAGTAATACAAAAACATGGGCAGACTGTGCAGGAGCTCATGGACAGGAGCCCATGAAATTTTTTGAGCCGAGGATTATGATGCAGGAGCATCTACGACGTCATCACGCGAGCCAGCGTGGAGGAAAGAGAAGGACAGTTGGACAGTACTAGCGCATACATTTTTGAATCACGATGAAGATTGTTGCGCCATCGTTTGAATGAACGCATTCATATGAAGCGCACTTGTATTGTAATGTAGATAAGAAGACATTAAATAGTTTTAATGCTGGTAGATAGGGTTAGCTGTAGATTAGACAGATTCATTTTCCAGGAGGGAAAACGAATATAGGGACCCTCCTTATATTTTCCGAGGGATTATTATTCAGCATTTGCATAGAGAGCAATAGAGAACAGAGCAGAGAGTTTGTGAAGAAACCCCATGTACAGATTGAATTAATAGAAGAAAGCTCTTGATTCAATTCCATGGTTGTGTTTGAATTGTGTGTGTTGTTGATGTTATGTTGTTGCATACTTGCTTCTCTTTATGCTTATCTTTTATATGCTGCTTATGTGATTGCATATCAGGTTCGAAACCTGAGAGAATGAGAGATGAGTTTCAATTGTTTCTCTGTTTGAGCCAGGAGATTCCTGCATAGAGTGCAGTTGAATTCCTCCGCATAGAGTGCGTCGAGGAGGCCAAACAGTTAAAATCTTGTTCCCGTTCGTCAAAGAGTGAATTTGATTATTCGAGCCGTGCAGTTGAGTGCAGGTCGAACTGAACTTCCAGTAGCAAGTCTGAGAAGGGAAAGGTCAAGTTGTTGTGGCTGCGAGTGCATAGCACCTGGAAATCTTCAGCATTGTTGAGGGTGGCGAAGGTCGAGGTCAAGCATAGGGAGCGTGTTCAAGGGAGCTCTGAAGGAGTCAGAGTTGCAGAAGCTCAAGAGGGATAGCACCTTTGCTTCAAGAAAACGAGTCTTCAAGAGCAGGAAGAACCCGTTGGCCATCGTGTATCAGCATATCGGGGTTGGCGAGTGCAAGCATTGCATGCACATCGAAATCGTGAGTTGCGATTTCCCGATTTGATCGGAGCCATCGATCATAGGGGGGACAGGTGGCACAGGATCCCGAGGATTCGGGACTCGGCACTTCGGTGGTTTCAAGGTCGAAGGGAGCACGGAGGAACTACGAAGCCGCAAGTTGCGACGGGCCCCACGGAGACAGAGTGGAGGACAACACGTGGCATCGGTACTTCGGTACTCGGGTTCCGAAATACAAGGGCTCGGCATCGCGAGCGACGATATCCCGAAGTATTGACCGTTGACCATCGGAGGTCGGGGTTTCGGTGTTTGATTGCACGAGGACAATGTTGAAAGCCTCACGATATCGCGAGACCCGATTTCCCGATACACGAAGGGAATATCGCCGAGAAGTGTTCTGTGGGTAAAGGACTCCCGAGGGAGTTGGAAGAGCTTTGACTCTTCGGGCCTGATCTTCGGGCCTGAGAAAAAGAATATCCTGGCGAGGGAGACCGTCCGCTGAGGGACAGGTTACGTCAAAATTTCATTATTTTTTTTCTGATACTACTCCAATATTTCAATTTTTAAATGTTACAGGTGGTTTTCATAACTTTTGTTGATTGATTTATTGTGTCAACTTCTATCCAGGGTGACCGTTTCCGAGTTTCACCTGCTACATCTCTCCAGGGTGACCATGGAAAGGCACCCGCAATGCCTCACCAGGTAAATGTTAAATATAGTAACAGCTTATGACTAGAACAACTAAATTTCTGAAATTTTGTTATTGTTTTTCTGATATTACTGCAATATTTCATTTTTTTATTGTTCGAGGTGAATTTCATAACTTTTGTTGATTGATTTATTGTGTCAACATATGTCCAGGCTCCCACAGAGGATATTGATGAGGACGAAATATTTTATTCGACAAACCCAATTACAACTGTAATGAAGGCCTTGAAGAAGGCTAACATGGAATATCTAGGTTTGATTAGCAAAAGACCCCTGACACAGGAAGACGGGGCAAGAATTGTAGAGCTACAAACTACAATAACTAATTATGGGGTAAGTGGCATCTTTACATATTTTTATTAGCTATGAAAATTTAATATCCTTTTTTTAGTTTTATATGTTGTATATGATCTGATAACAAAATTTGTTTTGTTTGTAGGAGTTTTTAAACCTCGTGTGTGGGGAACCTGTCAATCCTACAACTGCTATAGGTACCAGTGAGGGTCCAATGCAAAAAAAAGGTCGACATAACAAAGTGCAAGTGAGGCTTTTTGAGCCTCCCGAGGTTCCCCTCAAATCCATTAATGAGCGGGGTGATTTTGACCAGCATGACATGTCGGAGCATGATGAGACGGAGCCTGGGACTCCACATGATGACTCCGGAGAGGAACATAGTGTAGGTGCACATGATACTATTATGTATGGAGCAGAACGAATTAAAAGCACCGAATCACTAGATGTCACCTTTTTGGTGGATGACACATGTGTTCTGATAAAGATTGAAAAGATTGCAGGTAATTGTCCCATTAATTGATTGATTTATTTAATGAAATTAAAATGGACATTTGTTGAGATTATTAATTGATTAATGGATAACACATTACTACAGGAAACGATGTTTTCTATAGAACCTTACATGACAAAGCATTGGAGCTATTTGGCCCCACCATTTGCACACGGTGGAATGACCAAGATAGCAAAAAGAAAGATGATTTAATAAATCACATGGTGAACTTTGTTCGTCAACACTTTCAACAAGAAAGTGGTTTCAAAGTTAGCCAAAGAGAATTTAAAATACACCAGGGCCCAGTATAGGGATAAATTACAAATAGACCTAAAGCACGAGCACCCTCCCATGGTTTCCGAGAAAGAGTGGAAGGTGCTAATAGAAGATGAAAAGGAGAACTTGTTTAAAAAATAAGGATGACAACCATGAGTTGGTCAAGAAAGGTACAACACATGTCATGTTATCAGTGAAATATGAGCATTTATGTTTTTCTTTCCTATTTTAAGTAACAATTCCGATATCTAATTTTTTTCAAAAATTCCATATGTAGGCTACCAGACACGTCCAAAGAAACAAAGGCTAGAGTGGAAAAACACGGCCAGCATAAATTAGGCTAGGGTGGCTACAGGAAACTCGAAGTGTGAATAGTAAGATTTAAATGATTAAGTGTGGTTAATATTTATTTAATAGTAGTGAACAAATATATGTTTTTGTTATTAGTATTTTTAATGGTGTTATGCATTGCAGTTAAATATGTTTGACACTGTTGTCGTCGAGGAGGACCTAAAGCTTGGTTACAAGCATGGTTTTAAAAGTGTCATTGAATATAGAAAACACTTGGGCCAGATTCCTATCTCCCCAGCCACGCAAGTAAATCAAATGAATAAGGAAACCGCAGTAGCATGCTTGTAAAGTTTATGTTTGTTTCTAACTAAGTATTTATGTTTGTTTTCAAGCAACAGTGCTACTGCAGTAGTGAATAAAGCGGTATTCAACAAACACCGCGTCATACAAGGGTCCACATGTCCAGTGATAGTGTAGAGAAGAGAACCCATTCCGGTATGTATGCTTTAGAATTAGAAATATTTACTGTGATTGTAGATATTTATTTCTTGACTTTATACTTATATATTATCTTCTCAAAATTGAAGAGCATGTAGCTCAGGAGGGTGAAATGTGAGAGCAACCAAGTGGACAGGAAATTAATGCACCAACTATCCCCGCGACAGAGTCAGGTAAAGAGTAATACTATAATGTTAATCAAAACAATGAATTAGTTATTTTAATTATATTTCAACATATCGATATGATCATTTTCGTTGTTCTAGTTCCCATCCTTGAACAGATGCTAGCTAACCCTTCTGAGTGATGTACCAGAAGTATGGTAACTGAGCGCACACAAACAATAGAAGGAAAGGGCACAATAAATACAATGTCCTTGGATGATGATGATAACCCAATTGTTAGTTTTATGAATGTAAAAAAACGTAAATCAAAGAAAAATTAGATGTATAATTTGATGACCTTTTTTTGGATCTTTATCGATGTTTATATGTTCATGACCTTGACTATCCTAGTTATGCATTAATGTATATATGTTTTCTGTATAGAGAAAATAATTTGTTGGGTATGGGAAATTGAGAGTGATGTGAGGGGGGGGAGGGGCCATATGAGCTTCCACCTTCACGTGGTTGGACCTGTTTAGTAGGGAATAACCTATTCTCAAAACAAAGAGAATCTCACTAAGGTATGCGGCAACTTAATTTTTTTCTAGAGTATTTTACATAACTAAATGCATGCCTATTTGCTTATTATAAATTATTTACTCATATAAAAAATTTGTCTTTTATGATTCATGTAGGTCTTGGTGATCAAAATGCATCTCGTTGACATCTCTTATCAAGTTGCATGGGCTAATGGATCTGGCGAAATAACAATGAAAAGGTAAGGGTTTTGACATGTTTTTAAAAGTAGGATTTATACTAGTAAAAGTTCACAATCCTCATGAATATGTAGATATTGATACATATGCCAAGTTCCATGTGGTTTTTTGGTTTACTTGTAGATATTTTAAATATAATTTTGGTTTACTTGTAGTTTTTTTATAAAGAAGTATAACTATTTTAGAGAACCCCCATATACAAAGTCTTTATCCATATCTTCATTGTGGAAAATAAATTATCAAATATCCCTCACTTCATTCATTTCCATAATACTAACCTTATTGCTATCCCTAGTCCAAATACTAGTTCCTATTAAACAATGCATGAAGCTAATCCCAATAATCTAGACCCCTCTAATCCCACATGTTAGTGCAAGTATTATAAGGCTCCAAAGGATCCACTACTACAAAATTATTATTCTTATAATAATAATTCACATCCAAATCCTTGTACATAGATGAGAAATCCCTTGATGATCCTAGGGTACACCAATATTTGGACACTTCTCCACAACAAAAAATAGTCCCTATTACAAACTCGATTGAAAAAGATCCCTCATTACTCATAATGACGAATGAAATGTATTCCCCTCTCTAAGTCTCCTTTTTACTCATAAGTCTCCTACATACTCTCTAAGTATCTTACATACTCTTCCTCTTTTCCTATTCCTCTTTTCCTAGTCCTTCACTTCTTTGGTCAGTTTTCAAAGATTTCCCCATTAATGGTCACATTCCATAGCTTGCAACTATGGAGCTCATCCCAATGGTGACATCATATCTTCCTTTGATCCTCTCTCCTCCACTGGTACCATTGGTATTTTTCACCTCTATGCTTGCATTGAACTTAGGTTGATGCATGTTGCCTCCTATGTTTTCATAAAATACCCCATTGGTGCATGCCACCTCTCATTCTTGCACTAAATCTTTCCTTGAAAAGGGGTATTTATGCATCAATGGGGTATTCGATAGTATTTATGCCTTGAAAATACCCCATTTATGCATGCCACCTCTCATTATTGCACTAAAAGGATAAGCCAACCCTTAGGGAATCACTTTTCCAAACCAACTTATGCTTCAATACTTCCCATGTTTTTTGTATGGTGTTGGCTACAAAATTCCCTTGATGATCACTAAAATGAACATAGTTAGGAGAGTTTTCAAATTAAGATTGTTCCAAATGCTTTTGCCTAAAGGGGTGCCAAAAGTGATGTAGTTTCTCAAGAGACTTTTCCAATGTTCATGACCTTTCACCAACCTGATGATTCATTTGGTGCATAAACCCTGGACCTATGTGCATGTAGATATGATTCTCATTCATTTCCAATATTTGGGTACACAAAATATATTCTATTGAATTATGTGGAATCATTTTTCTCCTTTTTGAATTGGCCCATATAAAAGTTCATAAATCACTTCTCCAACTGCTTGTAGGATTTGATAGAGGTAACCCAACGTGAGGAATGATATACATGAGTGACACCCAAAACTTTAGTGCATATCAGGGACTTGGCAGAGAGAGACATGCTCAAGAATCCACTTGTCAATTTTCTTGGCAAATCTTTGAAAAAAAACATCTCGTTGCTCCTTTGGAAATGCATGAAAAGAAAGAGTGATTCCTATGAATTTGAAAAATTGGTTAGATTGAATCCAAGTCCATCGTTGGTGCTTGAACCACTTGAGGGTTTTTCTTTGACTCATTCATACATAGTGTTTTTGCCATCGACAATTTGGACCCTAAATCTTCATAAAAATTTTGAAGACAATCCAATGTATTAATAAGGACACCTCCTCTTCTATTGAGGCAAGGAAATGATTATTACAAAAGTGCACATTGACTCGTTGGCCCCCCTTTCTATCAAGTAAAGGGATTGATTTAATAACATCACATGCCTTTCTACTATGCAGGAAATAGATAAGTTCTTATGTTAACATAAGAAAAAAGTGTAGGTGCCTAGTGGTTTCCATGTCTAATTGACCAAAAGAGGCAAATTTATTTATATCTAGCATGGTTAATTGACAAGCAAACTACAAACTTGACAAAAAAAAATTCATCAACCTTAATTAAAAGAGGTCTTTGGTAAATGTATCCCATGAATTGAGCCAATGCAATCTAGCTTGAATTTGTGCGCCCCAAGATTTGCAAGTTTACATTACCTTCAAAAAAATCGCATCTTAAGCACTATGGCCTAGCTATATTCATTAAAAGGGATAAGCTCTATCAATTAAGATAGTGATTCCAATTCTTATTTCACAACCTTTTGCTTCATTCTTCTAACAATGACAAGTTTTCCACCATAGCCCCACAAAAAAGTAGTGACCCAACTAATATCATCCTCCCATCAAACTTCCCATATTTTGAGGCCTTTAGGCCATGAAATTAGGTCCCAAAATGCATTTGAAGACTCCAAAACACATTTCCTACTTAACATGAGATACATAAACCATTAAAATTATCTTCACAACTTTGAATTTTGCATTTCCCAAGAGATGGAAAAATGATATGTTGATGATCTAACATAGTAAGCAATCCTTGAACTTGCATGGATCTTCTCCTATTATAATCAAAGAAGAAAAATGCATGTTTAGTAAGAACATGTTGGTATAGTCACTTCAACACTTTGTTACCTCTCTTATGAAAATTGGACCAAGTAAATCACAACCCAAGAGAGTCTTGACAAAAAAAAATGCTGGGGTCATACAACACAAGCCTAGCCTTTAGGCCATTCCAAGCCATGTTCTCCCTCAAGGGTGTCTGAAAAAGTAGCAATCCCTCTTTATCTTCTTAACTCTCTACATTGTTAAAATATTCACACAACCATATGGTTTTGGGAGCTCATTGGCCAACCAATCCTACATGCCCACTCTCTCATTTGAATCATTTGAGGCATATATGTTGACTAGTCCTAGGTCTTGTCCATTTAGAGGAAATTATGTCCAAACCAAGCAGCGTGTTAGATCAACACCATGTCCAATGGTTAGGTAAAAATACAACAATCGACCATATTAGCCAAAGACTGACTTACAAAATTAAACCAACTGCTTTAACTTCTTGCAAACATAAAACATCTAACTTGGAACAATTTCATGTGTTTTCCAAACCTTGGATTTGTGGCAAGGACTATAAGGTCCCGAAGATTCCATGATACTATATTCATTACAAACTTTGAACATGAAAATTCATAGCCTCATCATCTCTCAAGATCTCAAGGAAACAAAAGTTTCAAGTGTTATGTTATCCAACTTCTTCATTGTATCAAAGGTTCATCCATTGTGTATCATAAGAAATTTGCTTTGATTTCAAATGAAATTTCAACTTTCATTAGATTTAATATTGATGCATTACAATTCTTGGTATCCTTACTTCTAATCCAACTTCATGATAACACATGCTTACAATATTTGGTTGGTTAACGCCTTGATTATTTCTAGGGGATATATATATTACAATATATTAGAATATTATAATATTACAATGTAAAAGTAATGCCATATTACAATGTAATATGGCATTACCATATTACATTGTAATATGGCATACCATATTTCATATAATTTTTTTTTTTAAACCTACAGTAATTGTCGCAGTATCGATGGACTTTCGTCGGATTTTTTTTTACCATAATAGTTGCTATAGCGATGCATTTTCGTCGCACTATTCCATGAAGTTTTGTCACATATACAGCAAGTCCATCATAAATATTGTTTTGAGAAATAACACTCGTCGATATTACCATGAAATTTCATTGCAAGTTGTGACGAAATTTCGTCGCACATTCAGCAGCTACGTCACAAGTTATTGGCTTGGCACATTTCTTTGTTGGTATTGCGACAAAATTGCATCATAATTGTGAAGATGAAGAAGGTTAACCAATATTGAAGTTGTTGACATGTGGCTAGCTAATTTTGCCGATGTTTCCACACACACCTGGATCATGGATATAGCGACGAAATTATTATGACGAAAATAAATCTCGACATTCATGGAAATTGTGACGGACAAGTGTGGCAATATCAATGAACAACCGTCGCAAATTTGGTCATATGTACTAGTGTGACTTGCCAGTTCCCAGAGAATTTCTCACATTTTATACAAGCCCTGATTTTTGCACAGACATTAGTGAATAGAGTAGGCCAATAGTACCCAGCCCTGAGAATTTTGTAGGCTGTGGTTTTCTAGAAATGATGTCCCCCACAAAGGTTGTCATAGAAATAAAATATAATCCTTTAGGTCTCTTTTGGGTATAGACATATCAGAATCACTCCTAGAGGATCTTTTCAATACAATACCTGGTCAATAAGGAAATACCTAATCGCTTTGAGATTTAAAGCTCTTGCCTTTCTTTTTCCCATACCATATGGAGTTCTCAACTCCTACAGGAAAAATATAATATCTTTATATCAGGCGCATCTTACTAATGGAGGGTTGTCCTAAGGGATTTTATCGACCACTTCAGCCTGTTGATTTTCTGAACAAGCGTTGATGAATTTAACCCCCAAAGCTTCACAATTAGATTTATCCAACAACTTGGATAAACCCTGGTCCTTGACTATTTTGGTGGGTTTTATTTTCAGGTCAAATTCAAGGATTTTGGCAATCCACTTGCTCCTTCTCCCATCTATGTCAGGATGAATGAGAATGTCCTTCACAGAATCTGAAAGAACATATGTGATGATCTTTGAATGTAGAACATAGACTCTGAAATATTTGAGAGATTTCACCAAGGCATAGGATTTCTTCTCCATGATATTATATTTTACCTCAGCATCCCTCGGTGATTTACTAAAAAAGGAAATGGGTTGCTCCAACCGTTCAATGTTTTTCTGTAGTAAAACAACTGCCACTATATCAAAAGAGGCAAAGGAGAAGATCAGAAAATCCTTGGAATAATCAGGACTAATAAGCACAGGTGATTCAGTCAGTGCCTTATTGATTTGGTTGAAGGATCCTCTGGACTCAACAGTCCATCTTACCTCGTTCCCCTTCCTGAGCATGGTTGTGATGTGCTTCACCAATTCGGCAAAATTTGAAACAAACCTTCTCAAAAAATTGATTTTTCCCAAGACAGACTGAACTTCTTTCTTAGATCTGGGAAGTGTTAGGGATTGAATAGCTTCTACTCTTCTTGGATCAATCTTGACCCCCTCATCTGACACAATGTGTCCCAACAATTTTCCTTCCTGCATGGAAAATAAGGAATTCTTGGGATTTAGGGAGAGACCAAACCTTCTGCATTTCAAGAAGACCTTTCTCAAATGTCGACAATGTTCTTTATCATATTTGGAGAAGCATTTTATGTCATCTAGATAAATGACCACAAATTTATCTGTTTCTCCAATGAAG
>CBVK0101167878.1:0-10135 GCA_900067695.1 Picea abies
AGGAAAGTGCCCGACACACATGACACAAAGGGAGAAGGAATTTGGGATCATCAGATGCAGTTGTCGAATCTGATGTGCCCACACACACACATGCATAGAATATAACACATACCCAACATTCTCCCACTTGTTTTTTTCTTTGCATACATGGGTTCACAAGATTACATAGTTAACAATCTAGGGTAGCAATGCCCATTTTTACTCTACAACAAGAGAACTTCTCTTTGCTCACAAAATTTGTCAATGAATATGCAACATTCTTCAAAGTGTCAACCTTTTCCAACGACACCTTCTTTTCTTCAACCATGTCTCTAACAAAGTGATACGAAACATCAATATTCTTTGTCTTCGAATGATAAGAAGGGTTCTTTGTTAGGAATATTTCACTTTGACTGTCGTGATATAATCTCACTTCTTGTCGTACTAGCCCAATACCTAAACACAATATCTGTAAGCATTATGCTTCCTTTCTTACATGAGTGGTTTCCATGTATTCAACTTCTATAGTTGAGAGTGCCACTATAGCCTGTATTTTTCTCATCCAACTATTTTCTCCTCTAAATAGGTTAAACACATACCCACCTGTATATCTTCTTTGATCCATATCTCCAACCCATTTTGCATCAACAAACCCATTTATGTCCAACACTCTGTCCAATCATGGTCTTCCTTGGTATCACAATCCATAACTGGTAGTGCCACGCAAATACTTGAAGACCCTCTTTACAGCTTTCCAATCCTCCTTCCCTGGTTTTGACATATACTTGCTCAAAAAAACCACTACATGTGCAATTTCTAGTCTAGTACAGACCATTGCATACATCAAACTACCAATTGCACTGGAATATGGAAAATGGTACATGTCCTCTTCTTCTTCCTGTGTCTTGGGACACTGATCTCCAGATAACATTACACCTATAGGAATAGGAACTTTGATCAGTTTACTTCCATGCATATCAAACCTCTACAATATCATCTCAACATATTTTCTTTGATTCAACTAGAGTTTCCTATTTTCATGAACTCTTTTAATCTCCATTACTAGAATGAAGTTAGCAGCACCGAGATCCTTCATTTCAAATTTGGAGGATAGTTGTGATTGCACCTCCTTGATAACATTCATGTTATTTCCTACCAACAACATGTCATCAACACACAACACTACATAAATGAAGTGATTACCAAGATTCTTGGAATAAACATAATGATCAGACCTACTTATCACTAATCCCAATCCAAGGATGTAGGTGTCAAACTTTTGGTACCACATCTTAGGTGATTGCTTCAAACCATATAGTGACTTCTTTAGCTTACAAACTAGCTCACTCTTTCCCTTCACTACAAATCCTTCTGGTTGGTTCATGTAGATTTCTTATTCCAGATCCCCATGTAGGAATGGTGTCTTCACCCATATATTCCACTTCAAGATCAATAGCAACAACAATAGATAAAAGAAATATAATAGAATTTAACTTGGCAACTAGAGAAAAAATCTCACCAAAATCAATTCCCTCTACCTGGGAATAACCTTTTCTACTAACCGATCTTTGTATTTCTCCACTTTTTCTTATGCATTAAACTTATTCTTAAACAACCATTTTCTAGCAACATATTTTCTTCCAGCTGGAAAATCAACTAGATCCCATGCATCATTCTTATCCAAGGAATCCATTTCTTCAACCATGGCATTCTTCCAGAGTTTACTATCCTCTAAATTCACTCCTTCCCTGATAGTTATGGGATCATCATCAGTAATAGATAAAGAAAAATTAGAACAAAAATAAGGTGGAATATACTATTATGGTTACCTTCTCTCCCTCAATGATCTCCTCAATACTAGGGCATGAGGTTCTTCTTCTTCTGCTTCATCTTCTTCAGTTGATTCATATTTTTTATCATCTAACTCAAACTCTATTTTCTCAGGTTCTTCTTTCCTTGGTAGGAATTCTTGTTTGAGAACATCTTTCACCTCTCTAAAACAACACCCCAACTATAAAAGGTCTTCTTAGTTTCTGGGTTCCAAAGCTTATAACCTTTCATACCATCTTTATAACCAATAAAGATACACTTTTCAGCTTTATTATCTAACTTACTCCTATTTTCCTTTGGAACATGTACATAAGCATCACAACCAAACACTCTGAGATTTTCAAGAGAGGGTTTATTACCAGTCCATACCTCGTATGGATTTTTATCATCTAGCGCTAATGAGGGTGATTGATTGACCATGTAACATGTTGTACCCACTGCCTCTGCCTAGAATTCTTGTCCTAACTTGACAACACTAAGCATGCTCCTTTCTTTTTCCATCGGTGTCATGTTCATCCTTTCCGCAACTCCATTCTGTTGAGGTGTGTATGGAGTAGTCTTCTTCCTTTCTATACCACATTTCTTACAAAATTATTCAAATTCATTTCCGCATAATTCTCCACCATTATCTGTCCTCAATACCTTTATTTTCTTATCTACCTGATTTTCTACCAGAGCCTTAAACTCTTTAAATTTATCAAATACCTCAGATTTATTTCTAATAAAATAAATTCATTTGTTCCTTTAGAAATCATCTATGAATGAAACATAATACACATATTTACCTAGTGATGGAACATGCACAGATCCAAACACATCACTGTATCTCAAATCTAAGATCCCCTTTTCTCTTGTAGCACCAGATGGTAATCTTACTCGATTCTTTTTACCATATATGCAGTGTTCAAATAAATAAAAATCTAGAGTGCAATTAGACATAACTTCAACCATAACTTTACCATGTAGTGTTCAAAGGCCCTTTTCTCCAATATTCCCCAGTCTTTGATGCTACAACATGATCTTCTTTCCAGGGATAGTATTGGTCTTTTCTTCTTTATTTCTCTACTCAGGTGCAATAGAATTGTTACACCCATTAGTATAAGTTCTTCCCAACAACTTGTATAGAGTTCCAAACTAAACTCCCCTCATTAACACTATTGCTCCTCATACCATCTTGTAAGTTCCCTTTCCCAATATAATATCCACACCTGCATCATCCAACTTCATTACAGATATTAGGCTCCTGGATAGTTTTGGAATGTGCAGAACCCCAAGGAGAGTTCTAATCCTTCCATATTGTAGCAAAAACGTAACCCTACCACGTCCCATGATTTTGGCTATCGAGTCATCATATTTTTCATATTCACAGAACTAGTCCCTGTGAGGAGTCATATGATATGACGCACATGAGTCGATCAACCATACACAACGGTCTGCATGTGTCCCTGCATATGATAGGTAAACATCACCTCCTTCTTCAGTGGAGTTTTTCACCTCTGTGGAATAGGAATTATCAGATCCCTTTGGTTTATCAACCTTCTTAGACTTGCAATCTTTCTTATAATGCCATGATTTACCACACTTCCAACATTTCCTCAAATATTTTCTTGGAGAATTAGATCTACCTTTATATTTAGATCTCCCCCCTCGAATTCTTACTGGGATTCATGTCGTGGGTATGGCCTCTTAAAAATAAATAATTTGTGCTCTGACCATCCATGCCTTTCTGCCTCATCTCTTCAGATAACAAGGATGCAACTACATCCTCATACTTCAATGTAGATTGAGTGGTACCAATTGCTACAAGAAGATTGTCCCAAGAGTCTGGCCAAGAACATAAAAAATTAATACACTTATCTTCTTCTGCAATTGTAATATTAATAGAGAGAAGTTGAATTACTAGAGTATTGAAGGCATTTAGATGTTCTGTCACATAATCTCCATCTTCCATCATAATATGATACAACTTCTTTCAAAGAAACAACTTGTTTACCAGGGACCTTGATTGATACAAATTAACTAACGCATCCCATAGTTCCTTGGCTCTATATTCTCTCAAGACATTTAACAACACCAAATATAACAAGAAGAGTCGAATAGTACTCCTTTCTCTTCTATCCAATTCTACCAATATTCCTTTGACATACTAGTAGGTTGTGTACTAGTAGTTTTTGTACTTGAACATTGTGTACTAGTAGATTGTGTGCTAGTAGACTGTGTACCAGTAGGCTATGTACCAAGATCCACAACGATCCATTATTCTTTGTATACAAGAAGGTCTTACATCTTGAGCTTCCATAGCTCAAAGTTTTTACCGTTGAAATTCTCAATATTGATTCTATAAGAGCTCGCCATTCATCTTTCTACACTCAAATCACCACTGCAAAATCTCCTACTCAACCCAAGTTTATCACAAACCCAAGATAAACTTGATCTATCAAGACCGAGCCAAACCCGAAACAAAAAAGGCATCCCCTTGAAGCCAAAAATGGCTCTGATACCAAATGTAAGTTTTAAACCTGTGAAGTAAAGAAGTGCATACAGATTCTTAAGAAAAACAAAATTTAATCAATGTCTCATACACACATTACACAAATATTTACGTTGGAAACCCTTAACCGGGAGAAAACTAACCTTCCTTGGTGTCACACCTTTCAACTCTTCCTTTTATTAATGTCATCATTCACAATACAATATATACAATATTTTAGGTATTTTGTAGCTACCAAAACCCTAATCCCTTACTCCAGGATTAATTTAGAAACCCGCTAAAAATAGAAAAATCGGCTAAAATAGAAAAAACCACCAAAAAAACATATTTTGGGGTGCTTCCCTGAATGATGCACGTAATCCGGGGTGGATCTTGGTCCCCCTAGCACCCCCCAGGAAATCACCTGGTGCACATGAAACAAACGGTGAAGGAATTTGGGATCACCATACATAGTTGTCGAATCTAATGCGCCCACACACACACATGCAAATAACATAACACATACCCAACATCTTAGTATTATTGAATATTCCAACAATATCGGTGCACCGATGTTTTTACATGGTAAAACCTCTTTGGGGAAACATCCATGGCCCCAGCCAACAAATCCACTTGGAGCAATTTCTTAAGGAAAAAGAAAAACTTTTCAAGAGATTTACAAGAGATTTTCTCACAATTGATCATCATCAAATGACCCTCCATGCTCTTAAAATAGAGATCATGGACCAATCAGGTTTTAAGCTAGAAATCAATGTAACTATTAATATCAACGAGAATATGAGTCATGGGATCAATTTATGTCAGGAACATGTCATGACTATTGGATTACATAAATACAAATGCATACTAATTCATGTTAAGGAAACACACCAAGAAAAACACTTTTATCTAACAACACATTAGACCAAGTTGATCTTAACAAAATCCTAATAGTCTAAATATCCTAAAAAATATCATCATATGTTCACATATGTGCAGAAAGTTACTTCACCAAAGGGTTTCTAGCCAAAATTAATTTGACTGGTAAAGCAAACACTTGGACTCAAAACTTTGATTACGAAAGAATTTCCTTGCAATGTAGGGCTTCTTTTGAAATACAGAATTTTGTAGCACAATGCCCCAAAGGGACTAAGAAGGAAAAAAAGAATTAGCATAAATCAAATTGGTGAGTTGGATTTAAGGGATATCATTAGTTAGTCTTAAAATCCAACGAAATGTTATCACAAGTAGGTTCTTCAACAATATCTGGGCTTGTAAAAGGAGAAAATGATTTCTCCATATTCAATTCAGAGAGTAAAGACCTGACACAGTTCTCAAACAAAGGTAATTTGGGTGGAATAAGTCAAATAAGTAAATGAATTGGAGAAACAAGAACCTCCAGATCAATACTTTATTGAACTAGTAGGAAAGGTGAAGACTATGTCAAATACAAAGAAAGATTGGAAGATAGTAGGAAAGAAAACAAATCCCCATCAACATCTCAACCAATCGTGAAAAGAATTCAGTCTCGGAATATAAAATAATTAGAGGAGAAAGAAAAGAAAAAGAATATTAGAAAATAATAAAAGGATCATGTTACCACTCCCCTTAGTAAGGGTATTTACATGCATTTTTTATTAGTAATTTTTTTCTAACATGGCATGATACTCCTTGATCAGTTAATTGCATTATGATTTCCTAGAATTTTCACATTTTTCAAGGAGATTCACACTTCTCAAGGAATTGGTCACACCTTCCAGATTCGTTTGGGATTACTTGTGCACACACTGACCTCTTCTTGACATGCCACATGGAAGATGTTTGAACGCTCTCACTTTTTCATCATTTTTGGATCTATTTTTTCACCTTATTTGAGGGTCAACCTTCACTTGCTAGCCTTAGTATAATGATGGGGGTTATTATGGCAGCATGTATTAACTTGGAAAGGGTCACTTGAGTGACTTGTACCAAGAAGAAATGATGTGACACTCATTTAAAGGAAGCTTGATGATGTGGATATAACTTAAGCACACCACTTGAAGACTAATGGGATAACTTTGGGGGATGAGCTCATGCATTTGGAAGTCACTATAGTTGTTGGGGTGTTTCATGGCTAATTTTTGGCTTGGAGAGTCATATCCATTCTTTGTGGAGGTGCCTTTACATGTGGTATGGGCATGGCCACTCATTTAATACTTTCTTTGGAGGTTATGGGACATTATATCAAATTTCTATTGAGTTGTTTTCATGGATCCGCCTCATTTGGAGAGTTTAATGTCACCCTTTTGAGGAAATGTGTGACTAGTAGAGGCCCATTCAACCATGTTGGTGGATTTCTAGGATAATCTACATGTTTCTTAGGGCCTTTGGAGGCCAATGTGACATCTTGGGACACCATTTTCCTTACTTAGAGGAGACAACCTTGTTGGAATACTGAGAGGAGGAGGTGAATCAGTATGAGCACTTTATTATCAATTTTAAACACAATATGTAATCATTAATTTCATGAGAAGTGTATCATCAATATATCATGAGCAGTATAAATCAACAGAGCATAATATAAATCCATAGAAACACAGTACACCATAATTTACGTGGAAACCCAAATGAGAGAAAACTACAAAATGATTTTCTTATATATCAAAAGAATACATTCATTGGAAGCACCAACTTCCTAATTCTCCAGCTACAATTGGAAGGATGATACGAACCCCTATTTATAGGCTCCGACCTGAAGGAAGCCAAAACTCTCTGAATTCTCTGGCTCCAACTAGAAGGAGGCTACAACCCCCTGATTCTCAGGCTCCAACCTGAAGGAAGCTCCAAATCCCCGTGTTCTCCAAAACCAACCAAAAGGAGGCTACAACCTTCTTTCCTTTCCCCATCCTATTTCCTTGAACTATAAATGCAGACCAAACTATCACTACCATTGATATTATCATTGCCTCTGATAATCAACCTCTAATCAACCTCTAATCAACTTGTCACTGTCACATCAACCTACAACTAGTCATCAACCTATAACATGTCATTGTCACATCAACTTGTAACCGATCATCAACCTATAACATGTCACTCTCATATCAACTTGTAATTGATCATCAATATGTAACTTGTCATTTTTCCTATCACTCTATCTATTACTAATATATCAACAAGATCTACTCATATAGACTGTATCGATATCAAGCATCCAAACCATGTACCAAATGTCCCTCAAGCACGCATCATACCCTATATGATAGTATATGCCTCAATTATATGCCACTATCAAAAATATGTGCCTCTAACAATGAAATATAACAACCATATACAATATACCAAGGATATGTCTCAAGCATGTATCAATGACACCAAAACATAAGAAACCATATACCAAAAGGGCCTCTAGGACATGTCTCAAGCATGTGCCATACCATCCATGATACAAGCCTCAACCAAACATATAAAAGACATACCTTTACTCATGAATAATACCTAGTGCATATAGTTTTCATACCAACAAACTAACTTGGTGCATGTCATATTCAACAAACTAGATATACCATATTCTTCAAAATATTCTCCACAGATTCATGACTAGATCCACTACTATCTATGGATATCCATGCGTTTCTCCATTTCATCCCATGTACATCTATTCCCTTCTGACATGTAACCCATGGATACCTCAGAAACTAGGGTTACTCACATTTTCTACAACTTCAAGAGGAAATTCACCTTCGACCTTCCTTCACAACTTTAGACTTGCTACCTTAGACTTACTTGTTTCAATATAAATCCATGAGTGCGGACACAAACCGATCTCCCTAGATCCACCTGGATCTAGAACAAAACAGGACAGAATAATACACTTTCCCTAGATCTAACCTATTGAATAAACTAAGAGATAAGGATTATAGACATACCTTATGAACGCTTTCCTTATATCTCTGTTGTTTCAAGCTTTGCTCCAATGCTCTTGCACCGTTCAGATCACAACAGTACAAACCAATCAAAGTAAAGGCAGATTAATATATTCAATAGCTAGTCTATACATATGATCAAGGAATTATGTAATAAAGTGACATCATCTTTATGGGAAAGGGACATATTGTTGTATTGAATTAACTGAAAGTGAAACTTACAACCTGAGCCTTGATGTCATAGGTCTCCTTTCAATGGCTCCTAGTTCTGACACACACACACTTGCTCATGCATGAAGAAAATCAACCACATTTGATGACTTTGTTGTTGTCTCTTGCTGCTGTAGCATCAGTCCTCCATACAGTCTTGCACTAATTCTCCAATCAAACTCTTGCTAGCTTTCTTCCAACCTTTTCCATGAGAAATCTCCTCAATATATAGGAGAAGATAGATTAGTTACTTGGATAGAAAATGATCCCAAGATATCTGGAATGTCAGTACTTGAACAACCATTCGAAGCCAACTCATCCTTCTAGAAGATTCCCTTCTAGAAGGTTTGAGATTTTTATCTTTTTCCTTCTTTAAGAACATGTTCGCACCCTATCAATGAGTACAGTGCAAAATTCTCGCACTCCAGCTTAATGCAGCCTGTGAGAATCAGGCATTCTCGCAGGCAAGTATATAGGCAGCCTGCGAACTCTCTTTAAAATGTGATTTCTGGAAACAGACAAGTGTAACTTTTCTCAGGAAAATGTCTTTAGTGAAGAGTTTGATCTTCCATCATCATGACATCATCTCAATGACCAAAATTGTGGATAACAGAATGCCCCCCAAAGTCTGAGAGTGGAACTAGTGATAGTCGATAGACTTTGTAAGCTGCATGTGTGTGTCAAGAACCAAGAACACATCTAATCAGAGACCTGCAAACATCCAAGCATCAGCAGAAGATCATGTATACCAATTCCTGAGGTAGGCATTCCCATACTCAGATCATAGAATGATGACATCATAAACAAAGGTCATGGCCACCAATCATACACTGTGGATCCATGCAGTCATAATATAACACAGCCACATGAATACACTGTGGATATGTGCGACAAATTTTCAATCAAGACGACATAGCCACGAAACATACACAGTGGATCTATGTGTCGCAAACTATACATACTCCATCGCAACTTGGATCATAAAGACAATATCCAGGGTCTTCAATCTCATCACCCAAAGTACAAATCTAACCATGTGATTACATGTGTCGAAGTCGAACATGGTAGAAACCACTTGATTACCGATCATTAATGTAACCGTTAACAAGTGTGAGGGAAATCACCATTCATGTCAATGACTCCCAAGGTACTACAGTACAATCCAACGACTGTGAATAAATGAGTTGATTTTGAACAACCGATGGAATCTTTCTATCAAGGGCCAATGAGGTAAACCCATTGTCAAAAGAAAGGAAACTTGCCATTGAGGCATGCAAGATCCAAGGTACTGAATAATTTATAAGCCTCAATTCCGGATAATGTTCCGAGGTCGATGGAATAAGACTCGTCACAGGAGGGCCTTGATGTATCCCCCATCAGTGACACGAAATGAGTAACAGAGTTTTAAAGTGAAGCAGAGTATGTGGCAATTGAACTTTGGACATAGGGAAAGCTGACACAGAATGAATAGGCAACTGCAGATGGTCGACTCAATAGAAGTTTCAGACGAACTGCTCTTGAACATATGAATGACACGACCAATGATTTGGCAGCATTGACTCAAAGATGACACATGGAAAGACCTTGTTATTAAATCGAATGAGAGACAAATGGATTTTCCAAAACGGCTTCAAATGATGAATAGGGGGTGTCATGTTCAAGAGAGACACTTACTGCCAATTAACACAAAGATGGCTTAGACCGGAAGAGCACACGTCTGAACTCCAGTCACCTCAGCTTC